>JASAMY010003289.1:0-74987 GCA_030248085.1 Paralinhomoeus sp. GSCO2_6
TTACGCTTGCACAGGTCGCGTAATGGATTTCCAAGATTGCCTTTTCTAATGTGCCAATAATCTCAGCACATGTACCTGCACCGACATTTGTAACGGGGCCTGCCCAACATACCTGTAACTGGGGGGGTTGCCCTCCCCCCAATATTTTTCAACCACCCCCTACCCCCAGAATTTTCCCAAGGGATTTTCACCCTGTATTTGACCATATTATACCCATTTTTGACCAGTAAGTACCAATATAACTCAAAAACGGCCAGCTACCCCAACTTTTTGCTCCAGACACCCCCCCTAAATTCGTCGTTTACCAGACACCCCCCACCCGGTCGTTTACCCCCCCCCACCCATTCTTCCAGACCCAGTTGCAGCTATGACCAGCATCTCAGCATTGCAGTCAATTCACAAAACAGTAAAGTCCAAAATTTCCACACTCAGGTACATCTGCATACCCAATTCATGGTGAATATCTAAATATTCCATGCAAGTAGACCAGTACAATGGGAACAAATAAAGTACCATGACATTCACCTTTATATTTGTTTTTGACCAGTTTCAGAACCGCCGAATGTTTATCAGTAACCAGGTTCCTTATGCTCAAATTGTGTGCATGTAGGAGAGTTTGCAAGGAATTATCCAATGCTTCCTTCTCAAGGCCTTGCGAATAGGTGGCATCTTTGCCAACCTGAAGTTCACAAAGAACAGCGTGTTTTTTGCACAAACATCCACACATCTTAGGTCATTCCCATGCACTGCACTTCAGGTCATACATGTAACTGGGGGGGGGGTTGGGGGGAGGGGGTTTGGGGGGAGGGGGTTGCCCACCCCAGGTCAAAAGTTGCCCCTCCCCCAGCCCCCCCCAGAATTTTTCGAAAGTTTTCCAACTTGTCTACAACTATAAAAAGTAGTGCATTTTTCGTCTCAGTGTTTTTACCCTAAAACAGCTAAATAACGGTATTTATAGCCTATTTTAACCTATTTTTGACCAAAAAGTGCCCATTTAGACACTATTTAGGTACACTTTTTTACCCTCTGACCATACCTGTAACTGGGGGGTGGTTGGGGGGCTTTGGGGGCCCCCCACTAGTTTTTCAACCACCCCCCAACTCCCCCCCGACCCCCCCCCCCCAGAATTTTCCCAAAGGATTTTCGTCATGTGTAAAACGATAAAGGTGAGTAACTGTTGGTGTTTTTCAGTGCTTTTCAGTGTTATATGACCATAAAACAGCTAAATAACACTGTTTACACCCTTTTTATACCCATTTTAGACCAAAAAGTACCATTATAACTCAAACAATGGCCAGCTACCCCCCCCCCCACTTTTTGCTCCGGAGACCCCCTCCCCCAAAATCGGCCAGCTACCCCCCCCCCACTCTGCCAGACCCAGTTACAGGTATGCCTCTGACACCCCCTCCCTCTTCAAATCTGCGTGCCCCCCCAGAATGGTCTCCGACCCTCCCCTCCCCACCAGGTTACATGTACGCTTCAGGTGGTAGGCTATACAGTTGCGAAGTGGTTACTTTCATGCATTCCATCCCAGCCATGCTAACTTCATCAATGGGGCCAGAGGCAGCCAGGCATGAACTCACTTCAGCAATTTCTGTGTGCAACACCTTCTTCGTTTTGCAGTCAACAATTACTTCAGTGCAAAAGCTCGCAGAGAAACCCGGTGAATCATACTGCGCATCTGCAGCAACTGACAGCTCAGAATCATTTCTGCTTTCGTCAATGGCTTCCTGGGCACCACTTAGAGACACATCACGAAACAACATTATTACGGCTAAACGCTGCTTTGCATTTACTACATAGAATGTTAGACAGCAGCACCACTCGAGACTAGAAATCTATAAGAGACGCCCATTCTGAAATTCATTCCACATTTCACTGACTACTGGTTTCACCAGATTAGCTTGAATTCGCTTATACGTCGTCTGAACGAATTATTCTCACATAAAACACAAAATTTTACTATAGCTAGTTACCATGTTTGTGAATTCCAATGATGCCGCATCGCAGATGCTTGAAAACTGAGAATACGTTGATCCACAGCTAATTACAGCTGATACAAGTGCAACTGTCGTCTTGGACAAATGTCGCCTGTCAGAGGACTCAGCAACTGACGACTGTGGATACCACACACCACAGTGTCCGTTTTCACACCCCCACTCCACTGACATGCACATTTGGCCAGAGCTCTTTTTCAAATTCAGCGAATCGATTTTGGCGTAGCACTCTTTGGTCAAACAAACCCTACAAATCGCAACAGAACATACACTACATACTCAACAATATTGGTACAGGGTCGTGGATGGCTCTTGTGGGGGTGGGAAGAAAGGTGCCTCTCCCATAGAGAGCTTCCAGGCCATAGAGTGGGAGAAGGGCAACATTTGAAAAAAAATACTAAATTTACATCAAAAGGGCCTGCATATACGTACTTTTGACTAACAAAAGTGGTCTAACAGCGCCACTTTGGAATTTCTTGGCAGCCGCACTACAGACGCCAAAAACATCACCTTTTGTTCAGTCAGTTGTGGGGTCAGAGGGATTTAGTGAGGGGGGGGGAGAGGGAAGGGGGGGAGGGGAGAGGGTCACCCCTACTGGCCATAGTCGTCCCGCTTCTTTGCAGGAGCAACCCCCTTACTTGTCTTTGTTTCCCTTGTCTCCTCTTGTCCCAGACATTTTATGTGGGATGGCTCTAGTCTAGCTCCTCCCCCTCCTCAACCCTTTACCCCTCCCCCTCACTGGCTTCAGACCATACCTACACACCTATGTATTCAGTCTGGGGAAGTTACAGAAAACACTAGAAAAAGTTTGAGGTGTTGAGGTTGAGAAGGGGGATGGGTGCTTTCTAATTGTAGGAAGCCAGTACTCAGCAGCCCTCCACCTCCACACAGACACAGACACAGACACACACACGCACACAAGCACGCACGCACGCACGTACACAGAGTTCCAGCTGGCCCACTGCCTTGGGACAATTACTATGACATGCACACAGATGACAACCGAAAACTGTGAATACCTAAACAGCTTGCACAGCTGCTCTTTTTCTACAATCAGCCGTTCTTTTTCAAAACCTTCATCATCAACTGAAATTTCACTTGATTCCTCAACATATTCAGAGCTTTCCTTTTGCATGACCAGCGGCTGGGAACTGCCCTGATTGCCTGATTGAGTAGACGAAGGTGTTGAAACGTCTGACTTTGATTCTACAAATAACAGCATTCTGTTACATAGCCGAGGCCGCGGTACAGCCAGCCAGACTCAGCTGTGTGTGTCGCACTTGCAGCTACCCCTCCCCAAACACGTACTCCCCACACACACCCCAACTCGCGAGACTGACATTGTCCACCACTCACTTATAGCAAGTGGAATCGCATCTTTCGGCAATCTTGTCCGCCGCTTCTTGCCAGGATTTCCAATAATTTCTGGAGAAAAATGATCTTCACAAACGGTTGGATCGGACGCACGTCCTTGCCATATTCTCTCTGGGTCCAACCGCAATCTATTGCACCACTCCTTCAATTCGCTCCGTTTCGACGGAAACGAATAAAGTCGCCGCCGATCACCGTCAGAATTTAGATCCATCCGCTCTTTTCCACATACGCAACAGCTACTTTTTGACAATGGAAACAGCGCTTTCTCGACTTCTTTCAAAGCGCTTTTTCCCAGCATGTTCCACACTCCACAGTAATTGGTAATCAACGACAGCAGTGATTTTCGAGAGGGATACGTGGCAATGAAAAAAAATGGGCCGCGAAGTAGAAACGCGGTGCACAGAAAATCAGGGTCGCCGGGTACGGAAGTAGGTAACAACAGCTTATCTGCCGCGAAAAAGCTAGGCAAGGCGGCTTTGAGGCGGAATTTGGGTAGACATCGGCCAACATATCCCCTTCGCGTATTTGGGCATTAGTTGGTTGCGTTTCAATTGCGTGAGCCCAGCATGAAGTCCGTTACCCGTTCGCTCCTGCTCACTGTTGTTGACCATGGATTACGGTTCCGGCAAGATTCAAATTTCTTATGGCCCCCATAGAAAAAAAAACTGAATCCGAAAATTTTAAAAGGAAAAAGGTGAAAAGAAAACTATGGTCCTATGGTAAGAAGTGACGACTAGGTCAGCCCCTTGCCGCATGCAAAAAATCGCGCGGTCGAAAAAAAACTCGGACCCCCCCCTTTAACTGCCTGCAGGCGGGCGACATGGCGACGACGACGTATGGATTCATGCAGATGAACAGCGCGTCGACAAGTCGCTGCCTGAAGCCGTTCTAGTGGCAGGAGGCAGGAGTCTCTAATGCATGGATGTATACATTGTTTCTACCATCATATGGATGCAATTAGACAGAATGAAGTCACATTCTTGACCCGCCCCCCCCCCCCTTAAGATGCCTGTGGCGCCTCTAACTATTCCAGAGAGTCCTTCTTAGATACATAGTTCTCAAAACCTTCGTACTGTATATCTAATGCACTTTGCGAAGTGACACCGTAAAAGTTGCTCACCCCACACCGATATCGTCCGCCAAGTTCAGCTCTCCCGCTTCAACAGAGAGCAATACGGACCAAAAGAGAACCAAAATGATCAACAAAGGAGTCGCAACCAACGCTCCGCATACAACCAGCTTAACGTCGGCAGATGATTGGCTTGTTGTTGTTGTTGTTGTAGCAGTAGTAGCTTTCGCTTTTCGAAGCAGCGCGAAAAGCGCCCAAACGTCAGACGCAGCACACTACCACGCACGCAGCAAGGATAATTGTCACGTTAACCAGCAAGGCTCGCTGAAATGTCAACCATTTTGCAACACCGAATACAGTAGTAATGAAACTTGTCTTCATTAGTTCAGAAAAAGAAGCACGAAAGCGGAGAAATTGAATCGGCAATCCATTGAAACTAGATCATGAGCAAACAACTCGAGTCTCAACACGTTCAGGTAAGTTGCAATGCCGATGATGAAGGAGCAGAGGACGCCAAAGCGCCAAACGTTGTGGGAAACGTGCTGAACCAACGTTGAGAGAGCGGACTGCGGCAGCCAACCAACTGTATTGTGTGGTAAGCAGAGGGCATCTGTTGTCCAGAGGGCATCTGTTGCCAAGCGTCAGTGTGGCAACTTCGTACTCGAACAGAACAATTCGCCGTTTGTCTGTCTGTCTGTCCGTTCGTTCGTTCGTTCCTCCCCTGTGGAATGTTGCGTTTCTTTCTAAGTAACTCCAAGAGCCGCCCCGTCTAGAGACGCACAATTAGCCAAAGACATTTGGAACAAAGCCTGTTATCTAGGGCAGCTATGGCATGAGCAAATCCATTGAGAGGGAAGTCCTCGATCTAGTGCCTCGGTCAAGAATCGAACCCATGAAGGTGCGCGCATGAGGGTGATTCTCTACCACTAGGCCATACAGTCAATTTTGTAAATAAAATCGACTTTCGAGTCGGCTCGCGGCCGGCTCGATCCCCCTTACAGAATCGAGCCGCTGCGAGCCGCATGGTGAAGGATAGGCCTGCCATCCCACCCACTCAGCCACGACGAGCGGCGCTCGCGCCGCGGGAGTCATACACGCAGTGTCTTCCGTTTGCCATGTAACACACACAACGTTGTTGCAGGACCGAGCGTCGTAGCGGCCAGCAGTTGGGAGGGAGGGAGGCGGTGGGCGTGGGAGAATGGACAAGGCGCCGCCGCCCACTCCGCAATCTATGCATTCCCGCGCGCGAGCGCGGCTCGTAGTGGCTGAGTGGGTGGGATGGCAGGCCTATCCTTCAACATGCGGCTCGCAGCAGCACGATCTTATAAGGGTGATCGAGCCGGCCGCGAGCCGACTCGATCGTGCCGATTGCAGATTTTATTTACACAATTGACTGTATGTGCTGTGCCCAATTACTCGAATGAACGTATAGGTAGATGGTCGTCTGAATGGGGCTTACTTTTGTTGGAAAAACGATGGCCACGCATCTGTTCAGAGCGATTAGTGCCACAGCGGAACATTGCAAGCTGAAAAAGGCGGGACCCAGCGACTGAACAGAGTTTAAAGCCAACGCAGATGTATTGCACAATTCGCGTCTCCAATTGAAAACGCGAAGCGTCGAACCAAAGCACATGTTGCAGTAAAACATTTGGCAGCAGTCGGCAAAGCCGAGATAGACGCAGAGATAGAAGAAGCTGCTGTTGAACGGTTTCCGCTGTCTGTGGCGCACGAGAAGTTGCATAAAGAATAGGTAAAACACGAGTGTGGGAAAATAGACCAAAAGAGTTAGCGCTAGCTCAAGAGCGAGAACGAGCTCCGTTTTCATTGTTGCCACTGCCAAGTCTTTTGATCTGCGAACAAACAATTGGTTCAATGGTTCAATTGGCAATTCGCTCACATGACACTGTTGTTGATGAAAAACGATGACAAATAGGGAAAACGAATGGAGAAAGGCTACCCCTTAGCGAAGTGAGTGGGTGGTGAATTGAAGCGAGAGCAGGTATTGAGCAGGTAAACTGGGAATATGTCAATAAAAAGTGGAATACGAGTAGAAGGTCGTCAAACGGAAAGCGGACATGGAGTGTTCTGAAAGGCCGGTTTTAGCGTCTAGACTTAGAGGTCGGCATAGCGTCAAGTCGAATACCTACATACCTATTTAGTTTTAGAGGGCTGAAACATATATTTCAGTGGGTCGATGTATTGGCAGCCGATCGAAATTAAATTGTCCCCCTCTAAAATAGTGTCCCCCAGTAGTGCCTTGAGGGTTGAAACAATTGTAATATCAGGATCCTATTGGAGATCCACGCACGCACGCACGCACGCACGCACAATCCACCAGGCTACCGAAACTAATTGAACAGTGCCCTGCCCTGTGCATTCTTATCGTATCATCGCCTGCCATGAAATCGAAATAAAAAGTTGCTGCGCGATTTTTGTGACCCACTACTAATTGTCAGGGCGCACGCAACACAATTTGCGCCCAAAGATATGCTTCGGACCGTCTTGCTGGACGATCGCACGCAAGCATTAAACGGCTGCTTGAAAATTGCCTCAAGTCACGCCAAAACAAGCAGAATTGTTTGTAACCCTTTTCGCTCATCACCCGTACGGTATAATGTCGTGTCCATCGATAGACTTTAGATAAGACAGAACTCTTACGACATGCTACTTCTCTTAATAGTTGCACTCCTGTTGCATCAGTATGACTCTGCTTCAGGTCAGTGCATCATATACTGTACATGTACCCAAGAATGGATTTGGTTTCTGTTTCCTTCTACAGTAGAGTTTAAACGCTTGACTGTTTAGCTTGCGACACTGTCGTCGGTGGTCGCTGTCTCTTCATAGAATCGTGAGCTTCCATGAAAATTCTACATGTGTATGGTGACCTGACTGTGTATCCGTGTACCATGTTCATATGTGTCCCTAGATCGCTTCTGTCCATTGTTATGTATGGCCCACTGAACGCAGTTTGTGTGGCAGTTTTAATGCAACCTTTTCTTCACTATTTAACGTCACTGTTGAGGGTGGGACTTTTTGGAGTGTGGGTGGGGGGAGAAGACGGCGACCCTGTCGCAAATGGCTCTGCCTCTAGCCGAATTCAGCTGTCGCGCCCAGGTGTTCAGAATCGGCATCACGCGCATCGCGAATGTCTCTGGCGAGAAGTGTCCCGGAGGGGAGGCGGCGTTCTTCGCGTCGGCCGCGCCGAGTCGCGCCGAGCTCCGGGAGCTCTGCGCCACCGTGGAGCCCAATAGGCTCCTCTGGATGGCGCTCGCGGTGCCGCTGCTGCGCGTCAACGACTCGCTCTATTGGATCGGACAGAATGGTAGGCGACTGCGGAAGCTGGTAGCCCCCGGGAAGCGTATTGATTTTTCTTTGGGCATTTCTGCACCGGCACACGGCCCAAAACCGTAACGAGCCAATCACAAGTCGGTCATTGTATTACAAAGGGACTCCTGCAACGCAGTGATCAGGAACGGTCTCGAACGAGAAACCTTTGTGATCGCTGGTCCGGCTCTTGCGATTGCTGTTGCGACCATTCAGTCTACGGCGTCGCGCCCCCGGAGCTGCCGAATCGCCGGGTTCTGTACGTGGAGGAGACGGGCTACATACGCCTGGAGGCAGAACGCCCTACGGGCACCAGCAGCACGCCCGTTGCGTTCTGCACAGGCGACAGTGAGCAACCCATAAAACTCAAGATGCAATTCTCATCGGCCGACTCGATTCTTTGCGCCAACCGTGAGTGACCGAATACCTATCCTATGGTAGCGACCCAAGGGGCCCTCCAGTAGTGAGTATGACTATGAGAGCAAAGAAAAGCAATCCCTCGTAATTTTGGAAAAAATAGCCACAGTTTGCGGCTGTTTGCGGCTGTTTGTGCAGTTGGGCTAAGGTTGGGTTCCAACCGCAAGGTGCGGAGTTCAATAATCAGCGTGGCAAAACTGCAAAAAACAGTAGCCCCACCCCCTGGGCAAGGAGCTAACGCGCAATTGCTGCGGGTCCGGACCGTTCCCTGCCTCAAAAACGGTGTCCCCTGATCGGACCTCGCATTGCGACGATCAGAAAAGCAGAGGTAACCAAGGACTCTCGCCTGAGACTTCGGTTTCGAACCTTCAAAAAAAAACCGTACCCCCACAAGTAACCCACCACCTGGAACTGGCACTACTAGAGGATTTACAGTATAATAGACTACAGTCTGCCGCCAGACGTTGCATGCGCGCGCCAGTGTCTCACCCGGTCGGCGAGATGGCTCGGAAGCTGCAGGACGCGACGCTGACCCACCACGCCCGGGTGCCAGGCGCGGGCGGCAGCTCGAAGGCGCTGACGTTTACGGCGGACTCGGCCGCGCAGTGCGCGCGCTTCTGCTCCAGCTTCCCAGCGTGCAGGTCCTTCACGCTGCTCAAGGCGAAGACGGCCGCCAACTGCCTGACCAGCACCACCTCTCCCATGGACGGAGACCGTCTCTGGCAGCCCGGCTTCACCGACTTCCGCCTCGACGCCGACGTGTACGCCTTCGAGGAGTACAAGGTGCCCAATTAGCTACCTCGGGGGGGGGGGTAACATTTTCCATTCGGACCATAAGAGGGAACAGTTGCAAAGGAAAGGCTGATTTTGAGGGCGTGGGAAATTATCGCGTTTATGGCATTGAAACACACCGCAACAGAAAAGGGCGTTCTTAAAGGAGAAAGATTCGACGACTGCACAAACCGAACCGACAACGCACGAGACGGTGGGATTGCAGGCTGCTGCTAATTTAAAAGGTATCCATACCGTACGACAAACACTGTTTATGGCGCACAATGTGCATGAGAACGATGTTACCGTAAACCCTATAATTAGCCCCCCCCCCCCCCCCCCCTATAATTAGCCTCCCGCCCCTATAATAATACACCCTCCCAAGACCACTTTGAGTTAATAAGCCCCCCCCCCTATAATTACACCCCCTCCCTAAATGGACCATCGTCTAAAACGCACATGTTTCCATGTCTGGGTGTATGTATGGTCGCGTATGTGTATGTATGTACACGTATGTGCATGTGAGACTGTGTGAGAGTGTGTTAGAGTGTACCAACGTGTGTGCACAGCGCCTTTTTCCCTTAAAAATCGCCTCCACGCGCCTTTTTGCCCACACATCTTCCCACTCATCGACACTTCCAGTTTATACGCCCCCCCCCCCCTATAATTAGCCCCCCGCCTATAATTATACACCCTCCTAGAGCTCGAACGAAAAAATTAGCCCCCGGGGGGCTAATTATAGGGTTTACGGTATATACCGTACAAGCATAATGTATACAAATGCACGTTGATCAGCAGTTCAGGAGGAAATACATTGTAGAATCGCAGGAAAACGGTTTGCTCCATAGCATCGGTCGTTCTGTGCTGTGCTGGTCGTTTCGAATAAACGGAAAGTTGTTTCGTTTCGGCATAAACTGCATTGTAGATTTTTTGAGACCAACAAGCAGCTCTTATTCAACCCGCGACACTTACCACCCTCCACATTGTTTATAGAGCTGAACTTCTCCAGACTGACAATGGGCAACCTTGCGCCAATGGGCAACCAATCATCAAAAATACTAAAATTGCTTGTTTTGATCGTTACGTCTTATTGTTCACTGTTCCTTTATGCAGTCCGTCGGGCGTGAACAAAGCATTAGGTACCACATTGTAGGTTCGTTTCGCCTCAGGGAGGTCTCTCGCTCCTGTGCAAGAAATCACACCCTGGACGCAATTCTTTTGCCATAAACTGCCTGCAGGCGGGCGACATGGCGACGACGACGTATGGATTCATGCAGATGAACAGCGCGTCGACAAGTCGCTGTCTGAAGCTGTTCTAATGGCAGGAGGCTCTAATGAATGGTTGTATGTATGCGTTTTGGGCACTGACACAGTCAAAAAGTGGCCCACCCCACACCGATATCGTTTGCCCAGTTCAGCTCTCCCGCTTCAAAAGAGAGCAATACGGACCAAAAGAGAATCAAGATGATCAACAAAGGAGTCGCAACCAACGCTCCGCATACAACCAGCTTAACGTCGGCACGTTCAGATGATTGGCTTGTTGCAGCAGTAGTTGTTTTCGCTTTTCGAAGCAGAGCACAAAGCGCCCAAAAGTAACAGACGCAGCACACTACCACGCACGCAGCAAGGATAATTGCCACGTTTCCCAGCACGGCACCCTAAAATTTCAACCATTTTGCTACACCGAATGTCTAGGTAGTTTTGAAAATGGGTTTTATTAGTTTAGAAAGACCAAGCTCGTTTGAAAAAGCACTTAATTTGAATTTGTTGCCTTTCATTCGAAATTTCTGTGCTTCGGCACAGATTGGACGGGTGTACACTTCCTGGAATTCTTTAGTAGTGCCGATTCTTTTGGAATCGGTGAAATCGCCGCACGGTAGGGGTAGGGGTAGGGGAGGGGAGTGGCTGGCTGGCTGGACTGACGCGCGTACTGGCGAACGCACTAGCATAGCCTTTCAGATTTGCGGAAAATAACGCGGCGAAAACCTTTAAAATTGACCCAGAAATTTTGCTCCTAGACCCAGAAATTTCGTCCCAGATTGGGACACATCCTAGTCCTATCCTTAGCGATGCGTTTCCCAGATTTGACCCAGAAATTTACTCCCAGACGCAGTATTTTTTCTCCCAGATTGAGCCCTATCCTTAAGCATGAAATTTTGCTTGAGGACCCAAAAATATTAAATGTTTGCTTTTTATTTTTTATATATTTTTTTAGGAAAAATATAAAAAGGTGTATTTCCAAATTCTTTCTAAAAATGCTCAAAAAAGGCCAAGCCGTCAAGCCATAAAGAAAAACCAGTCGATACCAGATGGACAGATGGAACAGACCATTACGAAATTTATCGCCCGTATATAAACTTGAAAAAAGACGCACAAAAGCGGAGACATTGAGTTGGCAATCCAATGAAACTGGATCAAAAATAAACAAGTCGAGTCTCAACATGTTCAGGTAAGTTGCAATCTCGATGATGAAGGAGCAGAGGACACCAACGCGCCATAGGTTGTGGCAAATGTGCTGAACGTTGATAAAGCGTACATCATCGTACGTTGATAAGGCAGCCAAACGCATCAATACGTCCACTTCTTTGCAACGCCTATGATAAGCAATCCCTTCTGCCGACCCGGCCCAAATATTTTATGGTAGGCACCCCCCCCCCTCCCCACTGAGGACTCCCACACAACAATTCGTCTGTCTGTCTGTCTGTCTGTCTGTCTGTCTGTCTGTCTGTCTGTCTGTCTGTCTGTCTGTCTGTCTGTCTGTCTGTCTGTCTGTCTGTCTGTCTGTCTGTCTGTCTGTCTGTCTGTCTGTCTGTCTGTCTGTCTGTCTGTCTGTCTGTCTGTCTGTCTGTCTGTCTGTCCGTCCGTCCGTCCGTCCGTCCGTCCGTCCGTCCGTCCGTCCGTCCGTCCGTCCGTCCGTCCGTCCGTCCGTCCGTCCGTCCGTCCGTCCGTCCGTCCGTCCGTCCGTCCGTCCGTCTGTCCGTCCGTCCGTCCGTCCGTCCGTCCGTCCGTCCGTCCGTCCGTCCGTCCGTCCGTCCGTCCGTCCGTCTGTCTGTCTGTCTGTCTGTCTGTCTGACCGACATCATGCATAGGTATGTACATAAGCGCTCATGACAGAGAGCATCCGAAATTTGACACTCGTTTTATCATAGGCTTCGCGGTCATCTGAATGGAGCTTACTTTTGTTGGGTAAACGATGGCCACCCATCTGTTCAGAGCGATGAGTGCCACAGCAGAGCATTGCCAGCTGAAAAAGGCGGGACCCAGCGACAGAACAGAGTTTAATGCTAACGCAGACGTATTGCACAATTCGCGTCTCCAATTGAAAACCCGAAGCGTCGAACCAAAGCACAAATTGCAGAAAAACATTTGGCAGCAGTCGGCAAAGCCGAGATAGACGCAGAGATAGAAAAAGCTGCTGTTGAATGGTTTCCGCTTTCTATTGCGCACGAGAACTTTCAAAAAGAACAGGTAAAACACTAGTGTTGGAAAATAGACCAAAAGAGTTAGCGCTAGCTCAAGAGCGAGAACGAGCTCCGCTTTCATTGTTGCCACTGCCAAGTCTTTTGATCTGCGAACCGGCAATTGGTTCACTGGTTCAATTAGCAATTCGCTCACGTGACACTGCTGTTGATGAAAAACGGTGACAAATAGGGAAAAACGAACAGAGAAAGGCTACCCCTATGCGATTCGAAGTGAGTGGGTCGTGAATTGAAACGTGAGCAGGTATTGAGCAGGTAAACTGGAAATAATTAAATAAAAAGTGGAATACGAGTAGAAGGTCGTCAAACGGAAAGGGAGATAGAGTGTTCTGAAAAGCCAGTCAGCGTCTAGAGGTCTGCATAGCGTCAAGCGGAATACCTACCGTAAACCCTATGATTAGCCCCCGGGGGCTAATCTTTTCGTTCGAGCTCTAGGAGGGTGTATAATTATAGGGGGGGGGGGGGCTAATTATAGGGGGGGGGGGCTTATAAACTGGAAGTGTCGATGAATGGGAAGATGTGTGGGCAAAAAGGCGCGTGGAGGCGATTTTTAAGCGAACAAGCTCGTTTCAAAAAGCACTTCATTTGAATTTGTTGCCTTTCATTCGAAATTTCTGTGCTTCTGCACATATTGGACGGGTGTGCACTTCCTGGAATTCTTTAGCAGTGCCGATTCCTTTGGAATCGGTGAAATCGCCGCACAAGCCTCAATGATACACGACGCCCCGTTATTGTCTCCTTTGTTACATTGCAAAATGCACTGTTGTTGCATTGTCAAATGCTACACCACCTTGCTTTTTTCACAAAGTCCAAAGTCTGCATTGCAATTGCAGATGGAAAAGACAGGAGGAGGGAAGACGTCCACGCCCGCGCGTAGGTACATAGGAATGCGCTGATGCGCCCTAGAGGCATCCACACTGCCCCCTCCCCGCCATAATGCTGGGCCAAAGGCGCCCACGCTAGTGACCCGGACATTCTCCCCCATATGTTTATGCCCGCTTATGCTTATGTTTAGCCACATTTAGTACGGTAAATAGTGTGGTACACTATTAAAAGGAGGCATCTAAACATTTCGAAAAAAGGTGTGCGAATGTGACACCAAGGCAGCGGTATCGCATGTTACCGACGCAACTTATAGGCAAAGTGATACTAATGTCATCGCCTCTCGTCAGCAGCACAACTTTCTTTTTTTCACGTTTGTTTGCACCTATGTAGCTTACTTAGCCTACAGCGTTTGACCTCCTTGCAACAACTAGCCGCTGCCGCGGACGCGCTAGACAGACGCGACGCGCTGATCAGCTACTGCCAACAACGCTGCGCGGCTTTTCGGTCGCCGCTGACAAGCCGAAGGCGACACGCCTGACGCTGACGATTGTCGATTAGGGTGAGGGAGAAGATGCTGTCAAAATCGAGCACGATGACGACTAGATTGAGAACCGGCAAGGTGGCCTAGTGGTAGAGACTGGGACTCATGATCGCAAGGTCCTGGGTTCAATTCTCGAGGGACCCACTATTGAGAACTATCCCTTTCAGTGGATTTTTCTCTGGTCATCCTTGCCGTAGAACATATGTGGCGTTCTTCTTCTGTGTCTGTGGCGGCCCTCGTGGCCACTATGCATGCCTCAGACCGAATGGCGTCATTTGTGTGCTGGGACATGGTCGGAGCCGTCTGGACTGCAGGTTGGTCTCCTTTGGGAGCTGCATGTCCTAGGCGTCCCTTGAGCTGCCGGCCAGCGGAACCAACCCGGCGGCAGTGACAATTCCGACCCGTTATGGGAGCCAGCCCTCCAGGGTCGGGCTGACTGGGTCTCATCTCTCAGTAGCAGCGGTCGATTGTGACCAGAGAGAGAGACCCCCGCGATCATAGAAGCGGCCCACACACAAACAAACAAACAAACTAGATTGAGACCGAAATTTGTTTGTTTGTGTGTGGGCCTCTCTCTGGTCACACATCATTGACCGCTGCTACTGGCAGATGAGATCCAGTCAGCCCGACCCTGGAGGGTTGGTTGGCTCCCCTACCTAACGGGCCGGAATCGTCACTGGCCACTAGGGATGAGCACGGGCCTGCACATCTCGGCCCGGCCCGGCCCGCCAGATAGTCCGGCCCGTACCGGCCCGGCCCGCACCCTCAAAACGCAGGCCCGGCCCGGCCCGGCCCGGCCCGGCCCGTCCAACTGCTCAATATCGCAGGCCCGGCCCGGCCCGGCCCGCCCCAGCAAATAAGTTCAGTCACTACAGTGTACAACTTACTAAAGGACCGCGTGCCAATTCGCGGGATTCACTCAACGGAACGGCGCGTCCACCTCTCAGAATCGCTGTTCACAACCATTTTACGGCCTTTGCGCCATTTGAGCGCGAAAGACGCGCGTCATAGAATACAAAGTCGCTAATACGGTACAGAATAGTCGCCGATACTTACAATGCATTACATAGGTAGCTATCTACGTTGGCCAGCCAAGAACGGCCGGGCCGGGCCGGCCCGGCCCGGCCCGCACCCTCAAAACGCAGGCCCGGCCCGGCCCGGCCCGCAAAACGGGCCTGGAATTCCGGCCCGGCCCGGCCCATGCTCATCCATACTGGCCACTAGATCGACCGCTAGGCCATTTTGCAAACACGAGACCGAGATCGATCCAAGTCTAGCCGTTTCGACTTTCTTTTTCCAAGCAAGTTTATGAAAAAAAAACAACTGTTAGCTTGTTGATGTTGTTGTTGTATGTTGTTATGTATTCAAAAACAATATTCTGGATACCTAAACTCGCACTCGCTGCCTCCTTTCAATACGTACAGGGTGTTTTTTTGTTTGACACAGAGAAAAATTTCAATAACTTTTTAACCGCTTTACCGATCCCAACCAAATTTTGAGCGTTTATAGCCAACACCGGGCGACATGTTGTGCTAACGTTTAACGCTTCTCCCTTACTCCTACCATGAGATATGCAACACCAACTATAGGGTCGAATTTCCGCGACTATTCTGGTAAGAAAATACGATTACCTATGTTGCACGCATGCTAAAAACAATCGTTCCGCAGCACTCTAATATTCGAATTTTCAATGTGCAGTAGCAGATTTCGTACCCTGTTCCAAAGTCGAATAGCGGAATTTTAGGAAACAAACTGTTTTCCAATTTTCTGAAAATTCCGACAAACGAACGAGACGGATGCGGACTTGGTCAAATTTCGATAATGAATGAGACCCCAATGTTGAAAACAAATAAAATTGATGCCCAATGTAGTGTGGAATATGCATCAACTATGGGCTGTGCTTGGTTAACAAGAACATGAGCGTAATCACTCAGCAGTCTCAATTTTTGGGACGAAATTCGACCCCAAAGTTAATGTTGCGTATCTCATGGTAGGGGTAACGGAGAAATGTGAAACTTTGGCACCACATGTCGCCCGGTGTTTGCTATAAACGTTTAAAGTTTGGCGAAATTTGATCAAGCGGTTAAAAAGTTATTCGTATTTTTTACTGTGTCAAACAAAAAAAAACACCCTGTACTTGTGTTATAGGCTCAATGAAATGTGGCGTAAACGAACGCGCGTAACCACTTGGGGGAGAATGTCCTAGGAACCCCCACGCTGCCTTATGGCACTCTGGCTCTGTGTAGCGTGGTAGCCGATTGGAGTGGGTGGCTGGCTGGACAGACGCGCGTACTGGCGAACGCACGAGCATAGCCTTTTCAGATTTGCGGAAAATAACGCAGCGCAAACTTTCAAAATTGACCCAGAAATTTTGCTCCCGGACCCAGAAATTTCATCCCAGATTGGGACACATTTTAGTCCTATTCTTAACGATGTGTTTTCAAAGATTTGACCCAGAAATTTTGCTCCCAGACGCAGAAATTTTCCTCCCAGATTGGGCCCTATCCTTAAGCATGTGTTTTCCCAGAAATTTTGCTTGAGGACACAGAAATTTTGGTCCCAGACAAAGAAAATATCCTCCCAGATTGGGCCCTATCCATAAGCATGCTATCACAGAAAGTTTGCTCCCAGACACAGAAATTTTCCTCACAGATTGGGCCCTATCCTTAAGCGTGTGTTTTCACAGAAATTTTGCTGGAGGACACAGAAATTTTGCTCCGTGATTTGCAGAAGATAACGTGGCAGAAACTTTCAAAAGTGACCCAGAAATGTTGCTCTGAGACCCAGAAATTTCGTCCCGTCCCAGATTGGGACACATCCCAGTCCTATCGTTAACAATGCTTTTTCCCAAATTTGACCTAGACATTTTGCTCCCAGACACACAAATTTTCCTCACAGATTGGGCCCTATCCTTAAGCATGTGTTTTGACAGAAATTTTGCTCGAGGACACAGAAATATGAAATGTTTTTTTTTTTTTTAATAATTTTTTTAGAATAAAAAAAGGTGTATCTCCAAATTGGACCTAAAAGTGCTCAAAAAAATTTCGGGCGATCCGTCAAGCCATAAAGGAAAACCGGTTGGTAACGGACGGATGGACGAACAGACAGATGGACGGACAGACAGACAGACCATTACGAATTTTTCCGTCCGTATATGAACTCGCCACGCTGACGCACGGCGAAACAAGCTCGTTTCAAAAAGCACTTCACTTGAATTTGTTGCCTTTCATTCAAAACTTCAGTGCTTCGGCAGGGGTTGGACGGTGTTTGGGTACCTGGATTTCTTTACCAGTGCTGATTCCTTTGGAATCGGTGAAATCGCCGCACAAGCTTCAATGATACGACGCCCCGTTATTGTCTCCTTTGTTCCATTGCAAAATGCACTGTTGTTGTTGCATCCACGTCCACAGGACGTCTACGTCCGTGCGTAGGTGCATAGGAATGCACTGATGCGTCCTACACGTTGGTACACTTTAACGCACTCTCACACAGTCTCACATGCACATACGTGTACATACATACACCTACGCGACAATACATACACCCAGACATGAAAACAGGTGCCTTTTAGACGATGGTTCATTTAGGGAGGGGGCGTAATTAAAGAGGGGGGCTTATTAACTCAAAGTGGTCTTGGGAGGGTGTATTATTATAGGGGGGGCTAATTATGGGGGGGGCTAATTATAGGGTTTACGGTATTTAGTTTTCGAGGGCTGCAACATATATTTCAGTGGGTCGGTGTATTAGCAGCCGATCGAAATTATATTGCTCCCTCTAAGATAGTGCCCCCCCCCCCAATAGTGGCTGTTGGTTGAAACAACTGTAATATTAGAATCCTATTAGAGATCCACGCACGCACGCACGCACGCACGCACGCACGCACGCACGCACGCACGCACGCACGCACGCACGCACGCACGCACGCACGCACGCACGCACGCACGCACGCACGCACGCACGCAGCACTACTGGAGGATTCACAGTATACCGTAAACCCTATAATTAGCCCCCCGGGGGCTAATTTTTTCGTTCGAGCTCTAGGAGGGTGTATAATTATAGGGGGGGGGGTAATTATAGGGGGGGCTTATAAACTGGAAGTGTCGATGAGTGGGAAGATGTGTGGGCAAAAAGGCGCGTGGAGGCGATTTTTAAGGAAAAAAGGCGCTGTGCACACACGTTGGTACACTCTAACACACTCTCACACAGTCTCACATGCACATGTGTACATACATACACATACGCGACCATACATACACCCAGACATGGAAAAATTTGACTTTTAGACGATGGTTCATTTAGGGAGGGGGCGTAATTATAGGGGGGGGGGGGCTTTTTAACTCAAAGTGGTCTTGGGAGGGTGTATTATTATAGGGGGGATAATTATAGGGGGGCTAATTATAGGGTTTACGGTAATAACACAGTCTGCGGCCAGACGTTGCATGCGCGGGCCAGTGTCTCACCCGGTCGGCGAGATGGCTCGGAAGCTGCAGGACGCGACGCTGACCCACCACGCCCGGGTGCCAGGCGCGGGCGGCAGCTCGAAGGCGCTGACGTTTACGGCGGACTCGGCCGCGCAGTGCGCGCGCTTCTGCTCCAGCTTCCCCGCGTGCAGGTCCTTCACGCTGCTCAAGGCGAAGACGGCCGCCAACTGCCTGACCAGCACCCCCCCCCCCCTCGAGGTGTACGAGATGTCCAATTAGCCCCATAGGTGTAGATTGGGTCAAAAGACAGGGAGGGAGGGGGAATGCTGGGGGATTGGGGGGTTTTGAGGGGGAGGGTCTCCCGCCATTCCGCCAGGATCGAAAATTTTGGAGGAAGGGCTTTCGCACCAAAATAGCGTGTAAATACCTAGGTACTTTTTGTTCAAAAAATAGCACTTCTTAAAGCGTTTTTGGGTCACACTACAACACTAAAACGGAAGCAAAAACACGCATCTTTAGCCACTTTTTCGACATTGGCGATAGCCAGGGGGTCCCCTCTCCCGCAAAAAAAAAAGCGGGACGGCTATAGCCAAGGTCAGCCACTTATGCTCTGGCATCTTGTAAGCATCATGTAGCCTCAGTTTGCCGTACGTTCAGCACTGGTTTCACGCTACAATTGCTATACAAAATGCAGAAAGTTGACCGTTTTACTGTACTGTAAAGCTAAATGGTGAACAGTTGATCAGTTATACCGGTAGATCGGGTAGGACTTCCATGTCTGTGTTCGGGTACGCTAGCCTTGGTACTGGGGACCGCGTATCTGCAACGCAGCCAATTGTGAACGCGTATGTGTGCAGCCGTGATGGGGACAGAGCGGAGTTGCATTGACTACGGCAGTGCCGCAACACAGATAGCAAATGTGCTGATATTGATATGCCGGTACTTTTGTTCGCTAACTCCCACTTGCTTGCGTCATATGCTGTACGATGTTACTGGCTGGGTAACGTACAAGGTGCAATATAGCTACATACATCAATGCAAACAAGAGCTCCAATGGTGGGCACGTTTAGAGGATGTAATGTACATAGGTATGTACCACGCACAGTGTATGTACATATACATACGTACGTTTTGGTTCCGCTGTCTACTCGGCAGACACAATGTCCCTATGCTGTTACCTTTCAGGCTTTCACGTATACATGTAGATTTTATTATAGACATGTACGCATGCACTTCTGATGCGACTCAGCTGTGCAAAGTTGGCCTGCGTGGCACACACACACGCCTCCCGTCCTCCCTACGGGATCTCGTCATTGTTTAAAGTCTCGACGCTGCAGTGGCAGTGATCACATCGCTTCCGATTCCATCCCATTCCTTCTTTTCGTCCCGTACAACAGCGATCCCCCAGAATGCGCTTCGCCATCGCCGCTGTTGCGTGCGTCGTGTTGGCCTCGTCCTTCGCTGGTACGACCAGCGGGCAGACGCCCGAGAGACGACTGGAGATGCTGCAGGTCTTCCTGCTGCAGCAACTCTGCAGCACGCCCAACAGTCCCCAAGAGATCTCCGCACTCGCCGACCGCTTCCACGCCCACAAGGACCAACTCAAGCTGGCCGCCTTCATCGAGAACTTGGTCGACATGAGCAGCTTCACGGTCAAGAGACCGCAAGAGGTCTGGTGTCCGCTCTAAAAGTTCGGACTCCATGACAACTGCAGGCCATTACAATTACGATGGGCAGTTAATATTGCCATACCTAGGTAACCTAATGCATTGTTTCGGTTCACCTAGGTCAGGCGCTGTATAAAAAAGTTCCCCAACAAAAAGTGTGGCTGTGTGTGGCTCAAAATCAAAATCTTTAAATCTGTGGCTGAGGGACTTTTAAAAATCAGAAAATCTATTCGTCAAAAAATGATGACCACTATTAGTGTAATGAGAATTATGAGAAGAACTGGGTATTAGTGTACCAAAAAGTTGTACTACCTGACGGGTAGAAAATCAGTATTTGCACAATGAATTGAGGGTATAGCCGACGGCGGTGAACCGCAAAACAGAATGTTCATGCGTTTAGTGTGTGGTTGGTGTGCCACAAGTTTTAGTCGTTTCACGTCATTTCCAGTGCGTGTGTGAACAGGTTGGCCTCATGGTGGACACGTACGACCCGGCGCACAGGGCAACGGTCACGCAGATCAAGAAGTTCTGCGGAGCCGAGCCATCGTTTTCGAAGCTCAGCATTCCCGTGTCTCTATCGGGATTTAAGAAGGACTAACTGAAGTATGACAACCGATAATTGCTAGGCAGCAACGTGTTCCGACAGAACTGTAAACACGAGTGATATCGCTGTCCTGATGTCGTTCTTTACTATCGTTTTCCTTTCCTTCTTTGCTGGGGAGCTGAACTTTTGACTGACAGTCTGGCACATGGAATGACAACAACAAGGACAACTCAAACAGTGACGCAACAACAACAACAACAACAAGTTGAAAGACACTTTCAGACACCTCCCATGACAGCACACGCACTATTGAGACGCGCTCATCTGACGGGCCATGCAGAGAAAAAGACTGTAGAGCAATTGAAGGTTCCACTCGTTTGTTTGGAACGGAATCTGATGTTCGCTCGTGACTTTACATTTCTAAGACAATTCCGAAAATCGCCATCTGTAGTCTAGGGCAGGGACAGCACGAGAAAATCCGTGGAGAGGGAAGTCCTCGATCTAGTGGATCCATCAAGAATCGAATCCAGAACCGTGCGCGCAGGAGGCCAATCCTCTACCGCTAGGTCAGGGCGGTATTGCATTGTGAAACGTTGAGGAAAAATTGGCGAATGGCGCAGTCGGAATTGAACACAGGTTTCTGGATTACTCCAGTGTGCTACCACTATACCACACGCGCACGCCAGCCAACTCCTCCACAATATTCGAAATGAGAAGCGGTATACCCGATTCACTTGAGTCATTGTTTACAACTGCGAATATGTGTGCACTCGACAAAGATTCAGCAAATGTCCTGAAATTGTTACATGCCGGTACTGAGCGTTTTGTTCGCTATACTTCCCACGACCATACATGTAACTGGGGTGGGGGTTGGGGGGGGGGGGGGGGTTACCCCCCACCCCCTCCGCAGTTTACCCCTCCCCAGCCCCCACCCAACCCTCCCCCCCAGAATTTTTCTGAAGTTTTCCAACTTGTCTACAAATATAAAAAGCAGTGTATTTTTCATCTTTTTCAGTGTTTTTACCCTAAAACAGATAAATAACGCTATTTATAGCCTATTTTAACCGATTTTTGACCAAAAAGTGCTTCTTTTTGACACTATTTAAGTACACTTTTAAACCCTCTGACACCCCTCCCCCTTCAAATCTGCTTACCCCCACCCCCACCCCCCCCCCCCCAGAATTCTCTCCGACCCTCCCCCCCACTTCAAAAACCCGGTTACATGTATGCCCACGACCCACTTGTCTACGTCATGCTGAATGTATTGCAATGTTACCGGCAGGTAACGTATATGTATGCGATGCACAATCATTACGCCAATGTAAATGAGCGCTCCACTGGTGGGCAGGACTGGCTAAAGGTGGGTTTATACTTCGTTCTGTCCGAACAACGTGTAATGACCAATGACATCGCTCTTCAGAACTTTCGGATGTTACCATTCGGATGTTAAGATGTTAGTATTGAAAGATGTTCGTTACCGTACCTGACCAATTTTTTTTTTCAACTCTAATATTTTCGACTTCGGCAAATCGGCAAATGAGAATCGGCAAAGTGAGGTTTATTTCCAAAAAGCACGGCTGAAGAGAGCGATTATGGGCCTGGAGATTCTCAAGAGTGTGCCGCGCCACTCGGTGGTGGTATGTGTGCCCCCTGTCGACACTGTCGACACCTGTCGACTGTTGACAGAGTCTTCTGCCGCCAGCTCTGTCTAATCCGGGTTTTGGACCCAGAGAGGTGCATAGGGATTTCTACTGGATGGATCGCGAAAAATTCGCGATTTGTAGGAAATGGTTTGGCCACCGATTCAGAAGAAAACGACGCACAGGGCTCCAATCTCTGCCGATGAGAGGCTCGCTCGCCATCACCCTCAGGTCTACTTGTTTTGGTTGCCCCACCACCCCAAAACCCTGGAGGTCGCAGCGGCAGGAAAACACCCCCCCCCCACCAGTTTCGTCAGGATTTTTCGGAATTGAGGGGGCGGCTAATCTCGGGATTTTCCCAGAGGGGGCGTGCTGTAAATCCTCGGAAATTCTCCCTCCCTTTCCCGCCGCGCCCCGCCATCGTCTATTCCCCCCCCCCCCCCCGAAATCTCAAGACAAATTTAGGCGCCCCCCCCCCCTCCCTCGAAAATCGCACAAAAATTTGGGAAGGTGACGAGGAGGGGTTTGAATTTGGAACCCTGCCTTTATATGTACAACAACATAATTCTTTTTTTTTTGTGAATCCACAACTGTCAACATCTTTTTTTGCAATTCAGCGCCCGCTGCGTGGTCGAAAATACCTTTGCTATTTTGGCGGCGAAGTGTCGCATGTTCCGTCGGCAAATCGAAGCGGGCGGCGGATCCAGAAATATTTTTTTTTTTGGAGGGGCGGAGGGATTTTGCAGAAGGGGTTATTTTTTGGATGTTGCTGGGCCATTTCAGCGGTAGTTTGGGCACTTTATCGGTCCATTTTTGGCGATTAACAGGTGAAATCGGCCCTGCAGGTGAAAATGTTGCTAATTTCTACCGCCTACAAGCAATTCTATGAGGGAAAGTAGGTCCGCTAGACACGTTTCTTCTCCCACCGCCTAGTTTCCCCCCCCCCCTAGATTTCCGATTTCGGGAGGGGAGTGGGTGGGTCCATTCCCCTCCCCCTGGATCCGCCGGCGAATCGAAGCGCACCCAAAGACAGTGAACAAGATGGTCAAGGCGTATGATCATTTGGGAATCGCGTGTCACTCAGCGTTCGCCTTCCTCTCTGAGCTGCGTCGTGTCGAGAATGCGGTTGAGTTCCAGCGTCGCCTCGTAGCGCAACTCGTTGTTGGTCAGGTAGTGCAGGTGATCGCCGACAGTCCTGTAAACAAATGCACGACATGCACTATTCGACCCTGCCCAACTGCCCCCCCCCCGAACGTTCGGCGACCTTGGGTAAATACCAGTAGTTGGGGGGGTGTTGGAAAATAGTGTGGGCCCCCACTGCCCCACCCCCAGTTACAGGTAGTTATGGTGGTGGGGGCAAGGAGGTGTGTAGGGTGGGGGGTCTCCCTCCAGGATTTTCGGATTTCGGCATCACTTTCAGCTACAGGATGGGCCCATACGCGCCCATGTGGGGGGAGGTTGAGACTCATTACTCTGCAGACACCCACCCCACCAATAGGTGCCAATTGAAATTTCGTTGAATTGAATAGAATCATTCAAAAATAGGGGACTTCATAAATCATAATCATTAAAAAAACCGCAGATATTTATTTGTTTTACATTTCGGATAGTATACGTTATTATATTTACATTTAAAATTAAACTATAATGATGGTCGGGATCGCATTACCCGCCGCTTCGGCGCTTTCAAGAGGGACGCAGACAGCGTGGGCGATGTCGGCGCAGGCGTTGAGCTTTGCCTTTGTAGAGACTGTAGAGACTGCGGTTCTTGCAGAGACTGTCGCGCTTGCCCCAAGGCGGCGGCTGCAGCTTCCCCGCCTCCGTCAGCCCCTCTTTCCCCTCGTTGCCGACTTCAAGCTTCGCGGACGACATGCGTCTGCGTTTTCAGGCCCTTTTTGGCACTAAAAATCCCCCAGAACTCATTTCTCACAAAGCTAGGACCAAAAAATTTAAAGCACGCACTTTCCTCAGCTTTCGCCATCTGCAACTTTCCTCGTTCCAAAGTCAAGAGAGAAATGTCGATGGTTTAACATGCAAAACGAACAAACTGACACCGTTGTTCTTTCAATTTTTTGAACTGACACAAATGACACCCGCGACGATCAATTGTTGGCATGTTCGTCAATATTTTGGTGTCCGAACAAGCGGAAGTATAAATTGCAATCTGTCATTTTGTGTCATTTATGCAAATTCTGTCAGTACGAACAAAAAATAACGGAGTATAAACCCAGCTTAACACGCGGATATCCCGTTAGCGAAACGTTTCTTCTGAATTGTCCTCGTTTGCATTCCACATTTGTCAGGGGGGACTAATAAATTAACTACTGCTATTTAAGAATTCGATTTACATAAAAAAAAACAACACTTTATTGGTTGCCCAGTCTAGCCATAAGCATCAGGAGAAATTATAGGTACACTTCCCTGGTGTCCAGCTGCAGCTGTGCACCAATAGTGTGCGTGCGTGTAGGGTACTTTCGCAGCCTTGTTGATAACTCATTAACCGCAGACGCTTATCTCTGCTCGATTTGCGTGAACGTATAAGTGCGAGAATTAACAACCTATCAGGGGTGCGCACGCCATCAACGATGCCACAGCCCACAACGTACGCGATTGACGGGATCGAATAGGGACTTTCACCTCTTTCTTCCCAGTCTCCTAACGAACACGACGTAACGCTCGGTTTACCGGCCTGGGGCCCATTGCTGGCGAAAGGGAAGCGCTTTTCCTCGGCGAAGACAGACACTACAGAGAGGGTTCCCGAAGAGGATGGCCTGCGACTGGCTCTGCGTGCAGCAGGCGGTGTCGTTGGCCGTCTACAGCCTGGCCCTGCCCTTCTACGTCGTGTTCCTGACGGCGCTGTGGCGCGGCCGGCGGACGGACGAGCGGCTGCGCGCCTCCTTCTTCGCCATCTGTCTGTCCGTCGGTCTCTCCGACCTCCAGGCCGCCCTCCACCAGTGGCTCCTCTCCAGACCCCGTCTTCTCGGCATCGGCTTCGAACTCTACGCCACGCTCGACCCGGTGAATGTGACGAATCGATAATGGCGGACGTTGCAGCGCGGCAAAACTGAGCGTTGCCGTGAACAGTTCGCGGCCCATGTGGCGCTGTCGATGGCCTTCCAGCTGACGACCACGCAGTTCCTGGGCGTCGTCTTGCTCTCGGCCAACCGATTCACCGCCATCGTCTTGCCGAACCGACATAATGAAGTGCGCACCGGAATGTTCACACACGAGTCTGTGCAGTGGCCGAAAGTCTGTGGAAAGTGCCACCGCGCAGGCAGATCCAGCAAATCCAAACACATTTGGGAGGGGGGGTGTGGCGGTGTGTGATCCAAATTGTAACACGAACCCAAATCCGTAGACGCCGACGGCCTGCTAAGACACACCCAAGGCGTCACGTGCGCCCCGAAATGCACATCGCTGTCGATGCTCCATTTGAAGATCTGGAGCGACCGCAATCTCAAGTGGCTCTTTGCCGCCCAGTGGCTGCCGCCGACGCTTGGCTTCGTCGGCGTCTTCACGCCCTTTACCGACTGCGTCTTTGTGCGAGCGCCCAATTCCACAGTCGTCCGACTCGTCTTTTACAATCCCTACATCGGACTCATGTTCGGCGTGGCGGTTGGTCGTGCCTAATCGTCGAAGGGTGGCTGATGATTCCTCCTCTGTTTCTGCCCATGAGAAGTAGACTTTTAAAATTCGTACTGTCCCTGCGGAAATTTGTTGGAAGAGAAATGTTCAGAGCGTAAAAGTATGATTGCTGCAGAACGTAGCGCACTTCAAATTTACATACTATAGGTGCACTGTACGTTTGTGGGACAGCGAATGGCCTAGCGGTAGAGAATCGGCCTCATGGGCGCACGGTTCTGGGTTCGATTCTTGATGGATCCACTAGATCGAGGACTTCCCTCGCAATGGATTTTCTATCTCCTGTCGCTGCCCTAGAATACAGCTAGCGTTCTCCCCGAATGTCTGTGGCTAATCATGCTGTTCTACGTAGATGGTAAGGCGCCATGGAGATGGGTAAGATTTATGAGCCATTGGCAGCTTCCAAGCGTTGCCCCTAATCCAACAACCGCTATGCGTTTGCAGAGTCTGTTCACCGTTCTGTGTTGCGTCGTGATGTTCGTGCTGTACGCGCTGATGGTGGCGCGCGTGCTGACGACGAGGAGCGACCGGCTGCAGTGGGTCGAGCTGAAGCTCGCCTGCAGCGGCCTCGTCATCTTCGTCCAGGTGAGGTCGACGCCGTCGCGGTCGGCTCCAAAGGCCGCCCTTGTTCTGCCTGCCCAACCTCCCCCCCCCCCCCCCCCCCTTAACGCCAGTCCGCCCGGCAATCGGCATGTTCAGACGGGTCTCGTGACGTCAGGCTTGGCCGACTCCGTGACTTTGTCCGGCGCTTATTTTTATTGATTAATTTCTCTAGTCACCATTTCCCCATTTTGCATTGTTTTCACAATGATTCACTAACTCTGCTTTCTCTTTTGCACTTCATTACATTATATTATATCTGTACACTTTCTCGCCATGATTTACGCAATTTTCTTTAATTTTTATTCAGTACATTTCAAGTTTTCTATAGGTTTTCCATCTGACGGCATTGCGGTGTGGTTGGTTCTCTTGTGGTCCTTTAGGGGCCCTGTTGCGTTAAATCCTTCCCTTCGGGGTTAGGATGTGCGTTAAATCCTTCCCTTCGGGGTTAGGATGTGCGTTAAACCTGTCCCTTCGGGGTTCGGGTAATGTTTTTCTCATTGGCGGTATCCTGTGGCAGGGTCCGGAGGATGTCGAATCAGACGGGGAGGCCAGCGACCAGTCCAGACCCGGCTTGTTGACTGGTTTGATGTGGTACCTATGTTGGATTGGTCGAGTTCGTGAGAGGGGAATAAATGTTGTTGGAGTCAACTTTCTTTGCATGGTTCCACCTGCGATTCCCGATCTTCGACTTTGCTCCTGTGGTGGTCGCGATCCTGTTATGTTACTTGGCGGGGGTTCACTCACCTACTCTCTGGCACGGTGGGCCTAGTGCCATGGTAGCCCCGACTACCAACCCAGCCTTAATTCCCCTTCCCTGTTTCCCCCCCCCCCATCCAAACAGTTCTCTTCAGGACCGCTTCTTCTCATGGCGTGTTTATGCTGGATGTTACCCTGTAGCATAGGCCTCCGTGGTAACCCTCAGGGAGGTGGACGTCCCCTGTTGTATTAGTCCAACTATCCTAATCATGAGCTACAATTATTCTAGCCAGGTTAGGACTAGGTCGGGGGCCGTTTTATCCCCCTCTGGCGGGCTGTTGGTCCCCCCCTCCCGCCCTGAACCCCAGCACGGGGGGACGGCCTATGCATTTGCACCCACCGAATGTACATTGTCTGAGAAAGAGGGAGTGGTTTTTAGTAAGAATTTGCATTCAGCAGGAGCCCCCACACTCAAATGTGAGGGACGTTGCATTTCCTGTAATCACATTGATCAATCCTCGTTCGTCCATTCTACCTCTACCAGGGATGTTTTCTGTCCAATAGTGCATGGGCCCGTGGATTGTAATACAAAACATGTGGTTTACCTGATCTCTTGTACTAAATGCGATTTGCACTATGTAGGACAGACTTCGCGAAAGTTTAAGCAGCGTATTCTGGAACATAGAAGGTCTTTTATTAAGGGTAGCCTGGGTACTAAATTAGTCAGGCATTTTGCTCAGGAATCACACAGTATAGACTGCTTTCGAATTCGAATCCTGGAAAACCCTGACCCTAAGCTTAAGCTTACGGACAGGGAGAATTTTTGGATACGGCTTCTGAATACGGCTTTCCCATTTGGTCTGAACGACTCGATACAGGGGTACGGAAATGTATCGGAGGGCGTGAACCCATTGCATGACAAGAATCAGCCCTATTTTAGTATGCCCGTCAACACTAGGAGTAGGCCCAAGAGGAATCGGCATAGGCGCACTAACACCACGGTCAACTTACAGATACTGGATCAGTTTGTCCACATCTTTGAGGAGGCCCGCTCTAATCAAGCATACAAATTATATGTATTCCTCCGGGGCCAAACAAAACGCTCCATCAAGTTTGCCTTGGAAAATGTATCTAGTTTGAATCTGGTTAATAAAGACTTGGGCCTCATGTTCTTAGGATTTTTCGCTGGGTTCTACTCTAGGCAGAAAAAGGGTATGTCTATGCAGGTGTATGATCACTTGACTGTTAATTTTGCTCACCCTATCATGGAGCAGTTTTCCTTAGGGGCTGTGTTGAATTATCGCGAGGTCAAACGAAGTAACCCGATACCTAGTGTAGATCGCCGCAAAGTGCGTACAGTCTATACGTACGGGCCGCCCTTCTCACTTAAGGCGTTTAACTATGGCCGCCTTTTGAAAAACCTTAGTGCGCGTGACCTAGAGGCCTATGTGGCAGGAGGCTGCTCATGTGCGCAATCTCCTTTCATGTACCCGCCCCTTGGGCACGTCCTCACTGGCGATATCAATTTTGTTAATAGTGAGCTTCTCAGGAACGTCCTAGCCAAAGGCTCCAAGTATCGCATTAATGTTGGGTGTACGATTAGGGATGTGTTTGATGCCTATTACAATGGCTTGGCTAAGTATATTGCACGCCTTAGAAGCAGGCACAAGAACTTGGACTTTGATTCCTTTGCGGAGGCCGTGCTTCTGTGTCTCTCTTCAAAATTTGCAAGTTTTGTTCAGGATGCGTCACTGCACTCAGGCTATATAGAAGGTGCCTACGATTTGCAACAGTATAAGACCTTGTGTAAGGACTTAAGGTTCATACAGGACAAGTTCGTCATTGTGCCTGCAGATAAGGCTGGTAATAATTACGTGTTTATCTGCAAAGGTCTGTACCTATCCAGCTTTTGTAAGGAGCTTGGCATAAGTATAAGAGGCGGTTCCATCTCTGTGTTAGGCAATGAGGTCTACAAACCTTATCATCTCGACTCGTCGGCTATTCTAGCTAAGCACAGGGCTATGTTAGCTACTTTCGGCCAGAAAACACTCGATAAGAACGACGTTTTGCCTCGAATTTTTGCTACGGCTAAATTGCACAAAAATCCCTTTAAATTTCGCTTTATAGCAGGTGCCAAGCAGAGTTCGGTTAGGCCATTGTCTGTTCTCTTGCTTCATGCCCTTAAGCATTTTAGGAAATTTTTGTGCAATTACTGTAGAGTCACGAGCGATAGGGGTGGTCCCAGGTGCTATTGGTCCGTCAACAATTCGTATAAAGTCATTCAAGATTTGCATAGGAGGAAAAACATTCGGCATTTGGTAACGGCGGACTTTGCAACTTTGTTCACTAATTTGCCACACGACATCATATTGCGTAACGTGTTTCAATTGGTCGACATGTGCTTTAACAACTCCAACCGTGGATACCTGGCTATTGACAGCAATGGATTTTGTAAATTTACTGCAGTCCGTACATGCAGATGTGTTTTAACCGTTGGGAGATTAAAGATTTGATTAGCACGGTATTGCAAGAGACATATGTCGTTTTCGCTGGGATTCCCTTTAAGCAGATCAAGGGCGTCCCCATGGGAGGCAATGCATCCCCACTTCTAGCGGACTTAACGCTTAGTATGATGGAATTTAATTTTTGTAAATCCCAGAGGCAGGGTAGCTGCATCGCATTTCGGTACGTGGATGATCTGTTGGTTTTGAATTTGGCAGATATAGACCCGCTTATGAAACAGATATATCATGAGTCACTGAGCTTGGAAATTACGGCTGAAGGCACCAACGTACCTTTCTTGGACCTCAATATTAAGGTGAATGAACGCAACGGGGTGGATACTTCTGTGTTTCAAAAGACCGATCTGTTCAACTTTGAGGTTATTCGATATGGCTTTACAGATAGCAATGTTCCGGTGAGGTTGCACAAAGGGGTTTTGATTAGTCAGCTAATTAGAATTGGACGGATCTGCAGTTTTAAAGCGGCATTTGTGGATCGCACAACTGAATTGATTAACACCTATTTAGGAAGGGGCTTTTCAAAGTCTTTCATTGGGAATTGTGTGCTTTCATTCGCAGGAAGGTACGCGCCTTTGTGGTGCTCCTTTGGCTTTCCCAATCGTTCAGCAACTATTAAATTTTTAGATAGTCTTTTCTCCTCCCAGGGCCCTGCATAGTCTTAGGACTATGAGGGCTACCGATCATAGTCGTAGTATGTTCGTTTTCACTCGTCACTTCCACCGTTACACTTTGCAATTTAATTTGGGGAACTGCGTCAGTGGGAACTTACGGTAACGATTTGGGATTTTGGAAACTGGAGCCGTACACGCCCTCGCAGTTTGTGGCCGAAAGCCCAGGGCCAGTGCCGTCGCCAAGGTCTACATCTAGCAGTGTGGTCGGCCAGGACGCCAGTGGTTTCAGCATGGTTGGAATTCCACCGCCCACCGCCTCTACCACCTCGTCTGCTCAGCAAACAGCGCCCAAGCGTAAACGAGTTTGTTCCCAATTTTTTTTTCACCACGCGCGTAGGTACCTGGCCCACAGAGCGTTGTACTGACGAGGGGCTCTCTGTGGGCGAGCTAATTCTTGTCTACACATAAGCCCCGAAACAAGAATTAGCTCTGTCAGATGGAAATTGTGTAATTACAAAATATGGTACTAGCTAATTAATTTACGATCGTTTTAGGCTTTTTCAGCTTTACCCACTGGAAGCGGTGACACTCTAGCCTACACTTCCTTTTATTACAGGATATAATGTATACATAGGTACGTACATATGTACCATGCACAGTGTATGTACATAGGTACATACGTATGGTTCCGCTATCTACTCGGCAGACAAAATGTCCCTATGATGTTACCTTTCTGACTTTCACGTATACATGTAGATTTTTATTATAGACATCCGCATGCACTTCTGATGCGACTCAGCTGTGCAAAGTAACTCGCTGGCGTGGCACACACACACGCCTCCCGTCCTCCCTACGGGATCTCGTCATTGTTTAAAAGTCTCGACGCTGCAGTGGCAGTGATCACATCGCTTCCGATTCCATCCCATTCCTTCTTTTCGTCCCGTACAACAGCGATCCCCCAGAATGCGCTTCGCCATCGCCGCTGCGTGTCTCGTGTTGGCCTCGTCCTTCGCTGGTACGACGAGAGGGCAGACGCCCGAGAGACGACTGGAGATGTTGCAAGTCTTCCTGCTGCAGCAACTCTGTGGCACGCCCAACAGTCCCAAAGAGATTTCCGCCCTCGCCGACCGCTTCCACGCCCAGAAGGACCAACTCAAGCTGGCCGCCTTCATCGAGAACTTGGTCGACATGAGCAGCTTCACGGTCAAGAAACCGGAAGAGGTCTAATCCGTAAGACCGCGGCTCTAGATTAGTTCGCAGTTCGGACTCCATGACAACTGCGTGCCATTGCGATTGCGAGAGCCGGATTAGTATAGCCACGCCAATAAATACATTGTAATGTTCACCTTGGTCAGTTCTCCGACGATCTCTGAATGGTGCGGCTGACGAACTTTTAAAAATCAGAAAATCAATTCGACAAAAACGATGACCACTATTAGTGTGATGAGAATTATGAGAAGAACCGGGTGCAGTGTACAAAAAAGTTGTACTACCTAACTGGTAGGAAACATTGCATTGCGCAATGAATTGAGGATATACCTAGCGGATGGCGGGTGACATCAGATGATCAGAACAGAATGTTCATCATACACCTAATGTGTGTGTGTGTGTGTGTGTGTGTGTGTGTGTGTGTGTGTGGTGTGCGACAAGTTTTAGTCACTTCACTTTATTTCCAGTGTGTGTGTGTTTGTGTGTGTGTGTGTGTGTGTGTGTGTGTGTGTGTTTGTGCACTGCTCTTTGGTTTCTTGCAACAGGTTGGCCCCATGGTGGACACATACAAGAAGGAGCACGTGGAAACGGTTAAGCAGATCAAGGAGTTCTGCAAAGTCAAGCCATTGTTTTCGAAACTCAGCATTCCCGTGTCTCTATTGGGATTTAAGAAGGACTAACTGAAGTATGACAAGTACAACCGATAATTGTTAGGCAACAACGTGTTCCGACAGAACTGTAAAACACGAGTGATTTCGCTCTCCTAATGTCGTTCTTTACTATCGTTTTCCTTTCCTTCTTTGCTGGGGAGCTGAACTTTCGACTGACATTCTGGTACATGGAATGACAACAGCAAGGGCAACTCAAACAGTGATGCAACAACAACAACAACAACACATTGAAAGACACTCTCAGCCACCTCCCATAATGGCACACGCACTATTGAGACGCGCTCATCTTACTGGCCATGCTGACAAAAAGACTGTAAAGCAATTGAAGGTTCCACTCGTTTGTTTGGAACGGAATCTAATGTTCGCTTGTGACTTTACATTTCTGAGACAATTCCGAAAAACGCCATCTGTAGTCTAGGGCAAGGACAGCACGAGAAAATCCGTGGAGAGGGAAGTCCTCGATCTAGTGGATCCATCAAGAATCGAATCCAGAACCGTGCGCGCACGAGGCCAATCCTCTACCGCTAGGTCAGGGCGGTGTTGTATTGAATTGAAACGTTAAGGAAAAATTGGCGAATGGCGCAGTGGGAATTGAACACACGTCTCTGGATTACTCCAGTGTGCTACCACTACACCACACTCCTCCTACACTACACTATGTACACCACGCCTCCACAATATTCGAAATGAGAAGCGATATACCCGATTCACTCGAGTCATTGTCTACAACTGCAAACACAATGTGGCACTCGACGCAGATTTAGCAAATGTCCTGAAATTGTTACATGCCGGTACTGCGCGTTTTGTTCGCTATGCCTCACACGACCCATTTGTCTACGGCATGCTGAATGCTGTGCAATGTTATGTTACCGGCTGGTAACGTATGTATGCGATGCGCAATCATAGCTATGGTACACCGATGTAAATGAGCGCTCCACTGGTGGGCAGGACTGGCTACAGAATAGGTGGGTACCGCGTACAAATTGTCTCGCGAGCCACTCAGGCGAATGACTGTCCTTATGTTGTTACCTTTCACATATGGTCCATGTAGATTTTTACTCTAGACTTACAATGTACCAATGCATGTACATGTCACATAAAGAGCGGGTTAGCGAAACGTTTCATCTGCATTGTCCCCATTTGCATTCCACATTTGTCAGGGGGGGACCAATAAATTAACTACCGGTATTTAAGAATTCGATTTACATTTAAAAAACACACTTTTTTGGTTGCTCAAGTCTGGCAATAAGCATCAGGAGAAATTACGGTACACTTCCCTGTTGTCCAGCTGTGCACGAATTGTAGTGTATTTTCGTAGTCTTGTTGATAACCCATTAACCGCAGACGCTTTTCTCTGCTCGATTTGCGTGAACGTATAAGTGCGAGTATTAACAACCTATCAGGGGTGCGCACGCCATCAACGATGCCAAAACGTACGCGATTGACGAGATCTATCGACGAGCTATAATAGGGACTTTCACCTCTTTCTTCCCAGTCTTGTAACAAACGCTACGCTCGACTTACCGGCTTGGGACCATTGCTGACGAAAGGGAAGCGCTTTTCCTCGGCGAAGACAGACACTACAGAGAGGGTTCCCGAAGAGGATGGCCTGCGACTGGCTCTGCGTGCAGCAGGCGGCGTCTTTGGTCGTCTACAGCCTGGCCCTGCCCTTCTACGTCCTGTTCCTGACGGCGCTGTGGCACGGCCGGCGGACGGACGAGCGACTGCGCGCCTCCTTCTTCACCATCTGTCTGTCCGTCGGCCTCTCCGACCTCCAGGCCGCCCTCCACCAGTGGCTCCTCTCCAGACCCCGTCTTCTCGGCATCGGCTTCGAACTCTACGCCACGCTTGACCCGGTGAATGTGACAAATCGATAATGGCGGACGTTGCAGCGCAGCAAAACTGAGCGTTGCCGTGAACAGTTCGCGGCCCATGTGGCGCTGTCGATGGCCTTCCAGCTGATGACCACGCAGTTCCTGGGCGTCGTCTTGCTCTCGGCCAACCGATTCACCGCCATCGTCTTGCCGAACCGACATAATGAAGTGCGCACCGGAATGTTCACACACGAGTCTGTGCAGTGGCCGAAAGTCTGTGGAAAGTGCCACCGCGCAGGCAGATCCAGCAAATCCAAACACATTTGGGAGGGGGGGTGTGGCGGTGTGTGATCCAAATTGTAACACGAACCCAAATCCGTAGACGCCGACGGCCTGCTAAGACACACCCAAGGCGTCACGTGCGCCCCGAAATGCACATCGCTGTCGATGCTCCATTTGAAGATCTGGAGCGACCGCAATCTCAAGTGGCTCTTTGCCGCCCAGTGGCTGCCGCCGACGCTTGGCTTCGTCGGCGTCTTCACGCCCTTTGCCGACTGCGTCTTTGTGCGAGCGCCCAATTCCACAGTCGTCCGACTCGTCTTTTACAATCCCTACATCGGACTCATGTTCGGCGTGGCGGTTGGTCGTGCCTAATCGTCGAAAGGCTAATTCACAATTAACGGTCTTCCCATCGCTCTCGGTCTCGGTCTCGGTCTGGGGCTCGGTGTGCCCATCCAAACCCGCGAAGACCGATGCGAAGACCGAGACCGAGACCGAGACCGACGATGTTGGGAACTTTGAACATTTGCTCCGGTCTTCATCGGTCTTCATTGAACTCGTGTTGAACGCGCGCGCTACCGTAGTCACGCTTTACTATAGCCGTCACCCTCAAAGAATTTGTCGGTATTCGCATAAGGGTAAAGCGACTAGGAAATTAGCCGAAATTGAAAACAAGGAAGAGTTTACGATGCGTCGTATTCAACAGGTGGAGGCGGCGCCGTTTCCTTGGATGATTGACGACTGCTCTTATACCAAAAATTCCAAAAAAACGGCGGCGGCATAGCTGCACGTCTCTAAAGACACGGCGGCGGGAAAATCTGCGCCGCCATTGCATACGTCAAGGTGGACGGGCTCGACGGCATTGTCCTACATTTTCTGTAAGCGTCGGCAAAAGCGGCAGCGTCAGCGAAAGCGTCGCAGCAGCGGCAACGGTGTCGACGGCGGCGCTGACGACAGCTCCGCGGCGTCCGCGCCGCTGGCGGCGGCCAGAAGCGCTGGCGGCGGTCTGCGTCTGCCGCACAATGTCTGTCTGTTTGTCTGGTGGTAGTGCGCTCCCGTCGTCTACTGCGTGTGCTTTTTTTGTTTCCTACGGAAGTCGCATAAAAAATGAAACAGGTCGAAAACAAGGGCCACAGTACGCTCTTTAATACGCTGACAGGCGCGCATTTAACCGAAGATCATTGAAAGACCGGAGGCAACGCGTCGTCAATTTGGCATGGGTCAAAAAGTCCGAGACCGAGACCGAGACCGATGCGAAGACCGAGACCGAGACCGAGACCGATGGGAAGACCGTTAATTGTGAATCAGCCTGAAGGGTGGCTGATGATTCCTCCTCTGTTTCTGCCCATGAGAAGTAGACTTTTAAAATTCGTACTGTCCCTGCGGAAATTTGTTGGAGGAGAATTGTTCAGAGAGTAAAAGGATGATTGCTGCAGAACGTAGCGCACTTCAAATTTACATACTATAGGTGCACTGTACGTTTGTGGGACAGCGAATGGCCTAGCGGTAGAGAATCGACCTCATGGGCGCACGGTTCTGGGTTCGATTCTTGATGGATCCACTAGATCGAGGACTTCCCTCGCAATGGATTTCCTATCTCCTGTCGCTGCCCTAGAATACAGCTAGCGTTCTCCCCGAATGTCTGTGGCTAATCATGCTGTTCTACGTACAGATGGTAAGGCGCCATGGAGATGGGTAAGATTTATGAGCCATTGGCAGCTTCCAAGCGTTGCCCCTAATCCAACAACCGCTATGCGTTTGCAGAGTCTGTTCACCGTTCTGTGTTGCGTCGTGATGTTCGTGCTGTACGCGCTGATGGTGGCGCGCGTGCTGACGACGAGGAGCGACCGGCTGCAGTGGGTCGAGCTGAAGCTCGCCTGCAGCGGCCTCGTCATCTTCGTCCAGGTGAGGTCGACGCCGTCGAGGTCGGTCAAAGTCCAAAGGCCACCCTTGTCTGCCTGCCCAACGTCCGACCGACGCCCGTTCGCCCGTTCAATCGGCATGCCCCCAGTTTCTCGCTCTCCACTTCCTCACTTTCTCGCTTGCTCGGTTCCTCGCTTTCTCATTTTCTCGCTCTCCATTTACTCGAACTCCAGTTAGTTCCCAAATCCGTGGTCGTGGGTTCGACTCTCACGAACTCTCCTCGAACTTGGGAGCGAAGAACTGGGGAGCGAGGAGCTGGGGGGTAAACCCGTCCTACCCAATGCCCTGCGGAACGGGCGGGACCCCCTCCAGGCTGCCTGTCCGCCACGAGACTGAGACACATAGATACAGAAACACAGAGACGTGCGATTTTTTCGTCTAGGCCGCCGGATCGACGTACACTCTGCTGGCGATGCTGTCTAGTCGCGACTTCGACCCGCAAATTGCGGCCTGGTACTACGCGACCATGGACCTCCTCTGCCTCGTCAACCCATTCGCCGTCACCGCGCTCAGTCTGCCGGCGCGCACGCAGGTCGCCAGCCTGCTCGGCTGCGCCGGCGCGTGGGCGAAGAGCAGGGCGACCGTCCAGAGGGTGACGACCGTCGCCCATACCGGTCCACTGCAGCGACCGTGAATTCGACAGTCGCTCGTCATCGCAAGAAGCTTTAGGACTTTGGCCAGAAGAGACTAGACTGGAGATGCTGTGCCGAGCGATGCTGTTGTTCGCGCTTGTGCGAGCCGCTCTTGTAGGCGCGCATTTCATTTGCAACAACTGTATGAAGTTTCGAAGAAAGAATTCGAACGATGCCGCATAAGAACAGAGCAAAAACAGTTCAACAATGCAAGATCAACGAGAGCAGGGGTCGTCGCGGATTCAGAGAGTGTCGTCGACGTGCTTGACGTTGTCCGACTTGTCGGTGCGGCCCTGGGACTCCTCGCCTCCGCGGATGTGCGGGAAGCCGGGGATGACGGGGCCCGGACCAAACGGCGTTGGGGGATGCGGCACTGGCACCGGCTGCGCGCCAACGTAGGGGAAGGGCCGCTGGCAGCCGGCGGCCAGAAGGGAGTAGATCTGCTCGATGCGGTAGTGCAGCAGGTACACTAAAACGCGACATAGTAAATACAGGTTGCAGGGGCATTTCGAGCGCAGCACACTCACGCTTGCGGTCGATGTTGAGCAGCGTGGGGAAAGGCGCGAGCGGCGGCACGTAGCCGGGCGTCAGGTAGGTGGCGAAGGGCGAGCCGCCGAGCGTCAGGCCGAGGAAGCGCTCGTCGCCGCCGCCGCTCCGCTCGCTGCCCTCAGACGCCGTCTTGCCATCGTCCACCGTCATCGCCGAGTCGGGACCCGTGGCTCGGCCTTCGGCCAGCAGCAGCACTGCGGCGGCAGCGGCCAGCAGCATCACGGATGTCTTCTGAAGGGCCATTTCTGCCTGCTTGGGTTGCTTGAGCTGGAGAGCTGGAGAGTTGGAGAGTTATTCTTTGACTGTGAGAGGAGAGAGAGAAGAAGCGAGTGACGGTCAATGGCGACGACCGCGCTTTTACGTGCGCCGTCCGCCGCCCGCGACGACGCCGCCGCCCACGCACGCGCGCCCAGCGGAGTGGACGCGCTCACGTCACGGACCGTACCCAGTCGAATAAATTATATTCTGCTTGAATAAGTTTCTTTAGCTTTTTTCGGATGCTGCTGACTTCCGAGTCGGAAAGGCTCCGCGATAATCACAACAAGTCCCTCGCTTGTTCCCTCTTTGCGCTCGTCATATGAAGGATCCATTGTCCGGATCAACATCGGTCCTAATTGATCGGACTACGATATTAGACGTCGGTTCCACCCACGCACGCCGAGTGTCGCCAGATCCAGCCGCCCACGCGCGCACTGACGTCAGCGGGCTTCCCAGCGTTGTACCGAACTTACATTCCTGCAATCGGTGCGAATGAGTTTTGCTGACTGACGGGACGGCCCAAATCCAACAATTTCGTCGAATTTTGAATTCAACGTTCGAACTTTGCACGTTTTCCATTCAAATTCAAACGTGGTGAATAGTGATGGCAACCTACCTAGCTAGGTTACCTACCTAGTAGGTTACCTAGCCTTTTTTTGGCCTAGGTAACCTAACCTAACCTACCTAGCGCGAAAATCGAGCTACCTGTACCTAACCTACCTACCTAGATTTTGCCGTTACCTACTAGGTTACCTACCTAAGCAAAAAATTTGTGGAGTCAAAAAATGGATTCGTGCAAACTGAAACATTTTGCAGATACAAGTAGGCTAACGTGGCCATTGTTTACGTTTGCGGCGGTCAAATTTGATTCGTTGTTGTATTGATGTTGGCAAGAAGACCATTTCTTTGTCCGCTGCGTCTCTGACGAGATATTCGTAGCCTTGTCTACATTGTAGTCCATTGGACGTCTACAGAAACTACATAGTTTTACTTTGCGAATGCTCCTCAAGAACACCTACTGAATCGGTGGGCGGGGCGGGTGGCTGACCTAAGACTAGACCCTCAAATTTGACGTGATACAGGGTGGCCCACGGATGATGGACGCTCTTTGTTTTGCCGCCACAATTGCTACAGTGCTTCGATCGAGCTGAAACTTGAAATATATGTTGAAAATACTTAAATTTAGATGTGTGCCAAGCGAAATTGCGTTTGGTCAAGAAAACTTAAAGCTACACAGTCTCAAAGTGTGCAGCCTGATTATAAAGGGAGATTACCGTAATTTTTAAGTACCGGAATTATCAAGGAGATACCTAACGTACGCTCACAAGTCCAACAATATAGAGGAACTGAAAGAGTCCATTGTGATGGCATTCGATAGCTTGGAAAGTGATTTGTGCACAAAAATTTGCAGATCCGTCGTGGCACGCTGCGAAAAGTGTGAAGTGGCCGGCGGCAGTCACTTTGGAAATCAGTGATCTGTTTGGGGTGAAATTAAATTGATTTTGTAAACCAAATGCCATTTCGCTTAGCACACATCTAAGTTTAGGTATTTCAAACATATATTCCAAGTTTCAGCTCGATCGAAGCACTGTAGCAGTTGTGGCGGCAAAACAAAGAGCGTCCATTATCCGTGGGGTGCATGGCAGATGGAGTGCATGCTAGCATATGCGCGCATTAGGGATGAGCACGGGCCTGCACATCTCGGCCCGGCCCGGCCCGCCAGATAGTCCGGCCCGTCCCGGCCCGGCCCGCACCCTCAAAACGCAGGCCCGGCCCGGCCCGGCCCGTCCAACTGCTCAAAATCGCGGGCCCGGCCCGGTCCGGCCCGCGCACGAAATAAGTACAGTCACAGTACAGTGTAGTGTAAGTACAGTGTACACTTTATTGAAATACCGAATGCCAATTAGCGGAATCCCAACCATTTTACAGCCTTTGCGCCATTTGAGCGCTAAAGACACGCGACGTAGAATACAAAGTCGCTAATACGGTGCAGAATAGTCACCGATATTTACAATGCATTACATATGTAGCTATCTACGTTGGCCAGCCAAGAACGTCCGGCCCGGCCCGGCCCGGCCCGCACCCTCAAAACGCAGGCCCGGCCCGGCCCGCAAAACGGGCCTGGAATTCCGGCCCGCAAAACGGGCCTGGAATTCCGGCCCGCAAAACGGGCCTGGAATTCCGGCCCAGCCCGGCCAACGGCCGGGCCGGGCCGGACCGGGCGGCCCTCATCCCTAGCGCGCATGCATGCAGGTGTGTACGCGTATGTCTGTGCAGGTCTGTACGCGTGCGCGCGCGTGCGTGCGTGCGTGCGTGCGTGCCAGCGTGCGTGCGAGTGTGTGTGCGTGCGTGCGTGTGCTCAATGCATAGTGCTGGCAATCACAGCTCAGAAGTTTACAGTACATGCATGCAATATTGCCTGACACTTGACAGCTTGGAGTTACCTAAATTACCTACCTATAACCTAAAGAATTTGCCCGATTACCTACCTACCTAGCAGAAAGATCTAGCTTACCTAACCTAACCTACCTAAGGCCTTTTTGCGGCCAGTTTTACCTAACCTACCTACCTAAAAATGAAAAACGTCAAAATTGCCATCACTAGTGGTGAACCTCCGCACGCGCCTAACACCTTCGCAGCGATTGCTATGAGTCGCAGAGCGTTGACAAACGACTATGCACCTAACAACTCCACGAGCCCAGCGGTCACACCATTCCCTCATGCAAGCGCCACAAGAAGTGTGCGGGAGTTGCTACTCGCGCTCGTATGTTCGTATTGTGGTGCGTTCTGGCCGTTGCGAATGCCTAGAGAGTCGTCGTCGTCGCTGCGTGGTGCTCAGAGCTGGCGCTCGGCCGTCTCGTCGGACTTGCGCTTGTTGTCGAGCGCCTCTTCTAGCAGTCTCTTCTGCTCGCCGGTCAGCTTCGATTCCAGCTCAACGATGTCCTCGGCCTTAGAACCTTCGCTGCCGCGCATGCGCAGCGCCTGACGGATGAGGCGGACGAAGCGGGCGCGCTGACGCTCCTCCTCCTCCAGGTCCTGGAACCGCTGCGAGCGTGTTGGAACTAGAATTGGGATGGAATTACCGTAACTCCTCAAATAGTGGCAGCGTGGGCCCGACTGTTACCACTAATAGTGGCCTACTAGGATTAGGGGGAAACTAGTCCTAGGCCAGACTAGAGGGGCAAACAAAAAACGCCGCGAGCCGATCCTAACCTCAACCTCTTCAGAGACCTTTCTTCAGTCTCAACTCTCAACGCCCTGCTCAAGTCACAAAAATAAAATCCGTCTTACTTTAATTTTTCAGGCTCACCCTGTAGCGGTCCGGCGTGATGACCTTCTTGTCGTCTTGGTTGAGTCGGTACTGCTTGTGCGAGAGGTAGGACACGGGCAGCACGTCCTGGAACGCCCATTGCATTACAGTATGATCAACCTTATTACTTGGTGGGTCAGGTGAAGAGGCGTACTCGAATTCGCGAGGAGGCGACGGTGTGGGGCAGACGGCGGTCGGTGATGAGGCGGTCGCCCTTGTCATAGGTGGGCATCTGCTCGTTGATCCGGCTCGCCCACATGTACGCGATGTCCGTGTTCCGGTCCAGCATGTAGTTCACCTCTGCGCGCAACACAAGCGTTTCGCGTACCTATACGTCTACTCGCAAGTGGTTTGCGTGATTTCAAAAAGAGTACTGTAGGTATGCGTCTTTAGTCAAGCGGCGAAGAAGTGCGCACCGAAGTCGTCATCGTCCTCGCCGAAGGGGTTCATGAGCGTCTGTCCGACCTTCAGCCAGCCCATGTAGAAGAAGCTGCAACGAGCTGAGATTCATTAATCCATTCTTCATTTATAACGGCTCTGCATAACGTCCACCTACATCTCGAGCGTGGTGAAGATGGGGAAGTATAGCGGGGGCGTGGTCTGAAAGAAAGGAATGGTTTCACGAGCTGCACTATCAAGGCGACGGAACAGCGCACTGTATCGTTGAAGTTGGGCTGCCTTCCCAAGACGGCGCAGATGAAGTATCCATAGGTGCCGATGGCAGCGACCTGCAAGTAATGATCCACCATCTCTGTTGCAAATCCCTTCGCGCAACGGAGGCAGCGGATTCGCTCACCTGCGCGTAGACCAGCGGTATTTTCACCCAGTCGTAGACGAAGAGCATTCCGAAGCCGCCTTTGTAGTCCATCAGCTTGTTCATGAGCGACGTGTGCTCCACGCTGTCCAGATAGCCTGCAAAGCGTGCGTGCGTGCGTGCGTGCGTGCGTGCGTGCGTGCGTGCGTGCGTGCGTGCGTGCGTGCGTGCGTGCGTGCGTGCGTGCGTGCGTGCGTGCGTGCGTGCGTGCGTGCGTGCGTGCTGGTGCGTGCGTGCGTGCGTGCGCTTTCTCTCGAGAATCGTTCTCTCACCCTCCCTCCTGAGCTTGCGAATCATGTGCGCGACCCAGCAGGTGGGCAGGAACCACTTGCCCTTGGGCGCCTCCGTCTCCTCCCAGACGGTGAACTCGTCCTCGCTCATGAGGCCGCTGACGACGAGGTGGCGCATGGTGGGGAAGCGCTTGTAGGTGCGCACCGACACGGAGCGCCAGGCGATCGCCGCCTGCAGGATCGCCCACCGAGCCATCGCCCGACGCTCGCTGTGCTGAACGACAATTGGGAACCGCTCTGACGCTCTGAACCGTGGACAGAGGTGCAGCAGTTTGTTCGTTCCACTTCCGACTGGCGATAGTGTCGATCTCATGTGTTCCACGCCTCCGCTCCCTATTTTTGCTTTGTGGTGCTGGCAGTGAACTGTTTTGATTGATGTGCAATAATAGTGGTGGGAATGTACCAAGTCCTTGTCGCCCAGGTAGGTGTCGACGTACGTCATGAAGGTGTCGGGCCAGGAGATGTGGTTGAACTGCGCCCACCAGCGTGTCACGCAAGACGAGACGAAGAAACCTGCGCACGTACATAGGTACAGTTAGAGATGGTTTCAATTTCGAAAATATTTTTTTTATTAAAAAAGAAATTTTTTTAATAAAGAAATGGGACCTTTCTTTTTTTAATTAAAAATTTTTTTATTAATAAAAAAAAAGCGAAATTTTCTTTTTTTACTATTTTTGCGTTTTCCCTTTAGTTTTTCACCAGTTTTGTGTCTTCCCTTCAAGATTGTGCCTGATACAGTGCTAAATTGGCCCTTTGGTGCATTTAAGCATTGAATGTGGACATAGGTACATGCCACCACGTTACCTGTGTGGTATACATGTTGTACATTGTACATACACTTGTACATTGTAGTTCACCTGTGTATGTAAAACGAGCAATTCATGCATTTGCATGGCCATTTATGCGTTTAAGGATAGAATATGGACACAGGTACATGCCGCCACGTTCCCTGTGTGGTATATATACATGTGGTACATTGTGCAAAGTATTGTACATTGTAGTGCACCTGTGGGTGTAAAGCAAGCTATTTATGTATTTGTATGGCCAATCAATGCATTTGTGGATCACAATAGCTCTGAAACACCCGCTACAAGGTATATTTGCACTAATATATGGCACCTTACATCGTCTGAACCCTCCTTTAGTTTAGAAAAGAAATTTTTTTGTTTAATAAAAAAATTTTTTTTTAATAAAAAAAAAATTGGCCGATTTTTTTTTTCAAAAACCATCTCTAGGTACAGTATCGTTTTTTACCTATTCAACTATACAAAGCGTTATTCAGACGTTCGTTCCTACTTCCTTGGGCAAGTAAACGTAGCATTTAGTGCAAACTCAGTGGCTGCTGGTTTTACTGATTTCCAAAAACTTGTAGCTAAGGAATGTTTCACTTTAAACCTTGACTAAGTGTACATGTACACTGGTCACGTTCCATTTACACTGCAATTCAAGTAACTGTTTTTTTTTGAAGCCCTATGTTTGGTCGGTAAAGAGTTCTGCATACGCACGCACGAACCGAGCAAGAAGGCGATGGGCATGTCCTCCAGACCACTGCGTACGAGGTCCGAGTAGGCGTAGAAGACTGTGCGCTGCTCCTTGGTGAGCGCCCATTTCTAGATGGAATACACGCAGAACTCTGCTTGCGTTCGGCAATTATCGATCGATTCTATCAATCGATTCACTGTAGAGCGAGCGGCTCAAGTCTTGCTCTAGAGGTGGACCCACGCCCTAAGCCTATCGAGGGAGGAGGGGTGGGGGGGGGGGGGGTTAAAAACGCCGATGTGAAAGGACCCCCCCTCCAAACAATATTGCTTGTTTATGGCCCCGAGTTGCGTGGGTGGTGGTGGTGTCATAAAAAAAAGGGTGTGGAGCATTACAACTCACGTGTATGGCCAAGACGCCGTACCAGCCAATGTAGAAGACGATGAGGAAGAGGAAAATCTCCTTGTAAATGCTGCCTTTCCAGCGAAAGAGCAGCCGCTTGAAGCTGTCCGAGTACGTAATCGTCATTTTTGGAGAAATTCGCTTTCCCGAGACGCTAAAACTCTAAACAAAACTTCTGAACAACTCGACCGGCGAACATGGCGCGCCGACACGACAACGCCAGCGACAACGCACGCACGCGCGCACGCACGCAGCGACTAAACTTCAACTCCTACATAGGTATATTGTGGGAGTACACGTATTCACGTAGCCGCGCTGGACCACAAACGCAATTCACACAGGACGCGTGCGTATGCAACAACAATGAGGTTTTCGACGGATCCCAGCCCGGTCGTCGACGGGACGGAGCGCGCAATTCGCCCGAACGGCAAGGCACAAATACAATACGCCGGCGGAGCACGACAATTCCTTTTCACTGGCAGCGGCCTCTCGTTCTATCGAGCAGAGCAAACAGACAGACGTACACAGCGACTGGGCAACACAACAGGAGTGCTGCTGGAGGCTGGCTGCGTCTGCGTCCCGTAGTAAACGCTTTGGGGAAGCCACTAATTTTATGTACCGATTCACGTTCAGTACCTACGTACATACAGTAGGCATTGATTGGTCTTGACTTTGTGATTGACGACGAAGAGACACATGGGCGTGTGCGGGTGCCCATCTGGCGCCACTACGATACGCCCTATATACCTTGTACAGTACATTCAAGCATCCTGTCGATCAAGGCTATGGTGACAGGGGCAACACGGTCTAAGTCGATCAGTTCAAGTGCTCGATTGTCAACAAGAATAACAAGACGATAGCAACAGCCAGGCGACGGGACCAGCTCTACATCAGAGCGAGGAGGAGCGCACGCGGTGCGGCTGCACGGCTCCGTGAAGAAAGAATCGCCGCTGCAGCGTAAGTGTACTGTAACTAATCGCCTGTACGCACAGTGTACTGCATATCTGTACGCACAGTGTAGCAAATGTTCATTCGAACGACGCAGCACAACGGAGCAACTGAGGTCAGTTTAACAATGAAAAATTCAGGAAGCGAGAGCAGGAATCGCTAGGGATTCAGAGAGTGACGTCGACGCGCTTGGTGTCGTCCGACTTGTCGGTGCGGCCCTCAGACTCCTCGCCTCCACGGATGTGCGGGAACCTGGGGATGCCTGGGCCCGGACCGAATGGTGTGGGGGGGGGGGGGGCATGCGGCACGGGCACTGGGTGGGGCACGAGCACGGGATGCGACAGTGGCAAGGGGAGGGGCCGCGGGCAGCGGGCGGCCAGCAGCTAAAGCGAGTATAGATCTGTTCGACGCCGTAGTGCAGCAGCTAAACCAAAATGCGTATAATCGTTGACACGACACTGGAGAGTTTCGAACGCAAATTATTCACGCTTGCGGTCGGTGTTGAGCAGAGTGACTCACCGACACACTGTGTTGACTCAGCTACATATGTAGGAGGCATCCGGGACCGCGGGTCGTCGTCTCAGCTCGTTTCGCCCCTGTAATTATTATAGCTGACTGTACGTACCTACATATGTGCTGTTGGGCCTGGACCTAACGGGTTGTGCTTTGAACCAGTTAATTTACTTTTACATTGTATTTTGAACTAAAATAATGGACCACGCGTATTGCGTGGCGCATCGCCGTAGTGGATCCCACATAGGTATTCCATACAACCATTCGTGGACGCTCGCTTGATGGGAAAGAAAAGTCATTTATGTAGGTACTACTTAAAATATGTACACATTCAGTCGCGTGCAGCCACCATACTCTCTTCACCCCTCTGTCTTGAGCTCAATTTCTTAATACGCTGAATACGCGCTGTGACGAGAAACGCGTTCCCATGCCGCACACGCGACAGTGTATACGATACGACATAAATCAGATAAATCCGGTCTTGGCTATGGCGCATACATAGATGGTAGGTGCATACCTTATGTAGGTAGGTACATAATGTCGTCGCCCCATAGAAACTCCTTAGTTACGTACGAGTATCTGCGCAACAATGCGACAGTGAGTTACCTAGTTGCCTCTCATGGCGATAAAGGCATTCGAAAGCATTCATGCATAGCACGTACAGTAATTGGGTGTAGCCGTTGTCGTCGTTCACGCGCTCCCATTCCAATCGCTTTGTCTGCATGAAGTTCTCTCACCAATTCAATGGTGCACGCGGACGACTAACTATAACTATAGTGTTGTCAATTTTTTATCGTCTCTCGTTCAGTGCCTGCGAGGGATTCTTTGCAACACAAAGGGTGAGGAGAGCCATTCATAGCACTGAGGCGTGGTCGCGGTGCGGCTGCTCAGGATGCCCCGGTCGGTGACGGCCGTGGACGCGGCGGTGGCTGCGGTGGCGGCGCCTTCGTTCGTCGTCTACCTTCTGGTGCTGGCGACGCTGAGTCGGCACCGGAGCAAGCCGCCGCTCGACTCTTCCTTCTACAGGCTCTCCGCGGCGCTGGGCTGCGTCGACGTGTGAGCGCTGCTCGTGCTCCACGCGCTCGTGCAGCCGGCCGAGCTGGGCCTGGCCCTGGACGCCTTCTTCCTGCCCAACGGCGTCTGGCTCGCCCCGGCCGTCGTCAGCGTCTGGCTCTGCTGCGTCGTCGTCCAGAACGTCGGCGTCGCCCTCGTCGCCCTCAACCGCCTCATGGCCGTCCGCTGGCCGGCGCTCTTCCGCCGCTTCTGGGCGCCGGGCAGACTGCGCTACGTGCTCGCCGCCCTCTTCGGCTCAGGCCTCTGGCTGCCGCCCACCGTCTTCCTCCACATGCGACCCCACTACTCCGTCGACAATTCCACCGTACTCGTCACGCGCATTACCAATCCCGTGAGTTCGCGACGACCTCAGTTTTTGCTTGGCTATAAGTACTTCGACGCTCGCCCACCGACACAATGCAGCTTGACAGAGCATGATTCGCGGCGCCTCGACTTGGCTCTAGAGCTGAAACACTTTACTAGCCATGCCCATTTATGCACGCTCGCCACTGCGGCACCGGTGGGCACACAGTGCAGCATGAAAGGCGTCAGCGGACAGTGAATCCAAATTCGTCTTAGATCGGTCGGCCGATCTCGGCGGTGATCTTCGCCTGCATCTTGGTCTCCTTCTGCGCGTACAGCCTCGCGTTCTGGTCGCTTCGAAGCCACCGGAAGGGCGTCGGTCCCCTCGTCGTCTCCGTCCAGACGAAGACGGGCAGCACACGCGCAGACGCTGTCGCCCCCAAGGAGACAACCCCTCGCAGTCCCACACAGCGGCCGTCGCCAATCGAGGTTTGCGCACGTTCAACTTTCTAGTTGCCCGTTCCTCTGGCCATAACAACGCTCAATTAGCTGCCTCTGTCGCCTAAGAATGGAAACAACATGCGACACGCGCACGACAGCATTTGAGAAGCATGCTTCTCAAATCTCAAAAAGATCTAGGTTATACACGTACCTACCGTAAACCCTATAATTAGCCCCCCGGGGGCTAATTTTTTCAATCGAGCGCTAGGAGGGTGTATAATTGTAGGGGGGGGGCTAATTATAGGGGGGGCTAATAAACTGGAAGGGTCGAGGTGTGGGAAGCTTTGGTGGAAAAAAGGCGCGTGGAGGTGATTTTTAAGGGAAAAAGACGCTGCGCACACACGTTGGTAGCCTCTAACGCACTCTCACACAGTCTCACATGCACATACATATACATACATACATACACATACGCGACCATACATGCACCCAGACTTAGAAAACTTTGCCTTTCAGACGATGGTCCATTTAGGGAGGGGGCGTAGGTAATTATAGGGGGGGGGGGCTAATAAACTCAAAGTGGTCTTAGGAGGGCGTATAATTGTAGGGGGGGGGGCTAATTATAGGGGGGGCTAATTATAGGGTTTACGGTAAGTGCATTTGTGAAAAGTGCAAGGTTTTTGGAATTTCTCATTTCTACACTGATTTGCTCCAACTGTACTACTCTAGAATATGAGCACGTCGATGTGAAAAGTTCTCCAGTGGCAATGTGCATTGTGTGCAACGCAGTACGCTTTATCAGTGCTGTGTGCGCTTTTAGATTCGTCTGCTCGTCTGTGGCTTTGTCTTTTTCGTCGCGCAGCTGTTGATGGCGGTGGGGATGGCGATCAAGGCTAGGGCGCCCCTCGACGAGACGGCCAACCAGTTGCTGTGCGTCTAACCCCCCGCCCCCTCGGAGTGTTGTCGGTCGACTATCGACTAATGGAGGAAGAAGGAGAGATTGGTTTCAGACTTGTGGCGTACGCGTGCGGCTTCTGCGTCAATCCCTACTCGCTGCTGGCCACCTCGAGCGACCTGCGTGCCGCCTTTGCACGAACGATTCGCTGCCTTCCCGTCGCACCCTGATGCGGCTGACGACGGACACACAAATCGGACGCGGTCAGCAGTCCGCACACGCTGCAGACCATACATATAGGTTGGGAGGGACCGCGTTGGCGGATGCGGCGCGGCCATTATCGGGTAGTCTGTCGTGCGTTCGCGGCGACGCCGACGCATTCAACAAAGATTGGTGCAAAGGTGCGTCTTCCTATTGTCGAGTGGCACCGACTTTTGCTGCTCAGACGTTGAGAGAATTCCCTCCTGTTCGACGGCCATTCAGCGAGTGTGGAGCTGTGTGACTCTGGAAGCACGAACACAATCAACTTCTGGGACTGCCCCCGCCAATATCCCTTCTGCCTTATAGAAAGGCAGATGGGATATTGCATTCGAGTTTGCGCTGCGCCCCGGCCGGGATGTGATCAAGATCTGTAGGTGATCTGTAGGTGCACTGCATGTCTGCACGCACAGTGTAGCAAACGTTTCTTTTCTTCGATTCGAACGACGCAGTACAACAACAGAGCAACTGAGGCCAGTAAAACAACCAAAGATACAGGAATCAATGAGTGCAAGAATCGCGGAGCATTCAGAGAGTGACGTCGACGAGCTTGGTGTCGTCCGACTTGTCGGTACGGCCCTCGGACTCCTCGCCTCCGCGGATGTGCGGGAACCCGGGGATGACGGGGCCCGGACCAAATGGCGTCGGAGGATGCGGCACGGGCACTGGATGAGGCACGGGCACGGGATGCGGCACTGGCAAGGGGAAGGGCCGCGGGCAGCCGGCGGCCAGCAGCGAGTAGATCTGCTCGATGCGATAGTGCAACAGGTAGACTAAAAATGTGTGTTCGTGTAGATACGGCGGACGAGAATTTCAAACGCAAATTATTTACGCTTGCGGTCGATGTTGAGCAGCGTGGGGAAGGGCACGAGCGGCGGCACGTAGCCGGGCGTCAGGAAGGTGGCGAAGGGCGAGCCGCCGAGCGTCAGGCCGAGGAAGCGCTCATCCCCGCCGCTGCTGCGCTCGCTACCCGCTGTCGCCGTCTTTCCTTCGTCCACCGTCGTCGTCGTCGAGTCGGGCCCAGTGGCTCTGCCCTCGGCCAGCACCAGCACTGCCGCGGCAACGGCCAGCAGCATCACGGACGTCTTCTGAAGGGCCATTTCTGTCTGCTGGTCTTGCTTGAACTGTAGCTGGAGAGTTCTTCTTTTGCTGTGAGAGGAGAGACTGAGAGAGAGAAGAGGCGAGTGACGGTCACTGCCGACGACCGCGCTTTTACGCGTGCCGTCGGCCACTCGCCGCGACGCCGCCGCCCACGCACGCACTCCCGGCGGAGTGGACGCGCTCGCGTCACGCACCGTACTCGGTCGATTAGTTACGTTTTGCGCCGCATGAGGCACAAGGTAAGCAACGGTTTTTTTTTTGCTTCCCCTAGCGGCTCGTGAATCAGAACCGCTCCTCGGCTGAGCCCCCGCCACAGCACTCACTCCCTCGCCGTTTTGCGCTCGAGCAACTGATGACTAAGAAACCATTGTCGCGGTCAACATCCGTCCTAATCGATCGGGCTACGGTATGCGGCGTCGGTTCCACCCCCGCACGCCGACAGTCGACTTCGGATCCAGCCGCCCACGCACGCGCTGACGTCAGCGGGCGGCCCGGCCCGCCGGGCGAAAGTTGCGTGGGCGGGAGGTTAAGACGAGCCAATCTCTGCGCCTCAATCGACTTTACAGACGAGCAAGACGGCGCACGCAGTGTCCACCTCAGTCAGTGACCAGCCAAGGTCGCACGCAGTGGACGAGAGGCACCGAGAAGAAACGAGAAGACATGGGCGCTGGCAACCCGCTCCTATTGCTGCTGTCGCTGGCACTATTGGCGACCTCTCAAGCGAAAAGATGTGCGTTTTCGGCGACAAACACACCTTGGTACACTGTGTTCCGCATCCAGCAATGTATTCTCGTGCAGTATACAATTAACGCTGTGTATAGCCCAGTATATAGCGAAAATTCTGTTCAGCAAGCGGTGCAGGGCAATATAATGTAAAGGTGTATCCACATTACTTTGCCTCTTGCAATCCGTTGCGAATGACTTTCAGGAATGAGCCCGTTTGCGCCGCATAGCTGCACCTATCGATACACTTTTGTATATTGCCTGCTTCTATTGTTTGAACCTCAAAATTAATAACTCTAAGGTATATTAGCAGTCAATACCAATAAATATTAACATTCAGTTCTTTGCAGTTACCTATTTGAGTTTTCGTAGTGGACAGTGGCCAATTTTTTAAGCAGTGCTTTCTTTCCTCAGCATTTTAGCGTTTTTAGGTCGAAGTAGCCGGCATGTGATTTATTCACGGGTCTGTAGCTGTGTAAATACACCTGCAATCCACCAGTGCTTGAACTCCATAAAATGCTTGAAGCGTGAACCAAAGTAAAACCATTCTGCAGCATGCCTGCGCGTCAACTTCGACCGCCGTCTGGGCGTGGAGTACGTGGGCCGGGACCCGATCGCGACCAGCGGCCAGGCGAGCGTGCTGAGCTGCGCCAAGGGCTGCGCCGGCCACGCGCGCTGCGTCGCCGCCAACTACGACGCCGCTCTGCGACTCTGCGTCTTCTACGACCGCAAGGAGGACTACGTCATCGACGTAGGGAGGGACCAATTCTCGTTTGTTTGCGCGTGGTCGCGGGTCACACACATCACTGACCGCTGCTAGTGAAAAACTGAGACCCAGTCAGCCCGATCCTGGAGGTCTGCCTCCCTTGACGGGCCGCAATTGTCACTGCCGCCGGGTTGGTTCCCCTGGTAGGCAGCTGAAGGTGAAGAGGGTACGACCAGAGCACAGACACTCCTCAGAGGAGACCAACCTGCTGTCCAGACGGCTGTATAGTTCAATCCATACTTGCTGTGTAACGCTCGTCAGTCACCTGCGTGTTCGTACGTCAGGCTCTCGAAAATTTGCAGTCGATGCCCAACTGGTGGAGAATCGTGACCGGCGCAGCCTTGCGTCGGCGTCGCCGAGCGGCGTCCGATCCCAAGGGCAACTATAGGCACGCCGCCGGCTACGTATTCGTCTACGACCTCGTCTGCACCCAGTGGAGCGGTGCTGCGACGACGGCCGAACCATCTACGACTTCGACTACGACTTCGACAAGCACTACCACCACCACCACCACAAGTGAGCTGCCAGCAATGGCACACTGCACATAAATCAACTGAACTAAATTTTCTGTTTTTGGTGAAACTGTTGAAACAGCTTTAATTAACGTGTTGCGAAAATAGACTAAAGTCTTAACGAATACACATTAAGGAAAATTTTGCAGGTGGCTGCAAAAAAAGGAGAATATGTGACGCTCCTTTAGGCCCAGTTTGAAAAAACGCGGTATTAAAAGTAGCCACTTCATCAGATGATCAACTTCAGTTTGGACAAACCGTGTATAATCGAACCAAGCGCAGCAACACGTCACATATTCGGCGTTTGTTGTGCTCGCTTGGATCACTGGAAAGGCAGTCCAGGCTGCATGAGGACCGAGGCCTTTCATTCCTTGGACTCAGAGACGAGAGCGGGCCTTATCCTTGACTGGACGTCTACAGATGGCAGTTCCGTCCGTCCATAGGCACAGGCTAACAGAAGCGGAACAAAGATGAACGAGAATCGAAGATTGAATGTAGGGCATACAATGTACTTGGTACTCAAGATCGTGAATTGATGGTGCATATCACTTACTGTAAGGGCAAGCCACATATTAAAAATTTAAGATGGGCAGGGTAGCGAAATTATTTATGCAGAATCTTTGGCTGTGTGCCCTGTCCATCCATACGATGCCTAATGAATCGTCAGAGAATGCGCATCGTCAGAGAGATGAAAGAGTTTGTGAGGGTGGATTGATAGTGGTAGTGTTGTGGCTGTGTGCGATGGCTCGCACAACAAACGCCGAATATGTGACGTGTTGCTGCGCTTGGTTCGATTATACACGGTTTGTCCAAACTGAAGTTGATCATCTGATGAAGTGGCTACTTTTAATACCGCGTTTTTTCAAACTGGGCCTAAAGGAGCGTCACATATTCTCCTTTTTTTGCAGCCACCTGCAAAATTTTCCTTAATACAGTGTTTTTTCGTAAAAGAAAGATTAATCAAAAACTCACGCACGCACACACATACAAACCCACAGCAGCAGACCAGAACGGACGCATGCTCAGTGTTGCACCATAAAGCTTATGAAAAGCGTGTACCACTGTACACATTGTGCGTGCGTGCGTGCGTGCGTGTGTGCGTGCGTGCGTGCGTGCGTGCGTGCGTGCGTGCGTGCGTGCGTGCGTGCGTGCGTGCGTGCGTGCGTGCGTGCGCGCGCGTGCGTGCGGGTGTGCAGATGTGTCATTTTCATGTATCAGGGGCTGTAGCGAGCATTCGTCTATAAATATTTTTTCTAGCCCAAAAAATTACCAAAATTCTGGTAAAAGAACCTAGAAAAGAGACAAAAAATGTGGAATGGACTGGAGACGAGACACTGCAGTAAAGCAACGCTGATGGGTTTTCCAAGGGGACACGTGCAAAGGCACAGGCAGGCGTTACTGGGATTCGAACCAGCGACCTCTTGATTTAGGGAACATGGTAAAAAGAAAAATGTGCCCAGTAAACCATAGCTGTCATGTAGCAAGAGTCCCTCCGGCGATTTCATTTTTTGATGTGGAGCATAGATGCCTGCGAGGTTTCCGTCCAATTGATGCAGGCGCGAATGGGCGACGAACCAAGAAGCTTGTTATGTAGAGTGGGTCCTGCCATCTCCAAAAACTTCTCGGGAATGCACAAGCGTATGGAAGCGTGTTATGACTTAATCGATTCCCCCTTTGAATGCGCTTCTTTTGAGCTATCACGCGCCCGAATTCGTTCAGGAAATGAAAAATAATGCACGATCATAGTTCCAAATTTTGCCCAAAATGGGGGTGCGCCAAGAGGGTCGAGCTGCGAAACATGGAAATCGGAGCGCTCCCATTCTCGAAAGTGACCTATTCCAGGTCCAGACGAGTAACTTTCATCATTACAGCACAGCTGTATGACAAACGGTTGAAGCGCCTATAGCTGACAAACTTTTGGGACAAAACACCCAAAAAATGGCATTTCAAAGGGGGCCGACCGAGACATGGGCATAGGAGCGCTACCATTTGTCGAAAGCAACCTATTCCAGGTCCGGACGATTAACTTTCGTCATTGCAGAACAGCTCTGCCACAAACGGTTGAAGCGCCTATAGCTGACAAAGTTTTTTTGGTCGAAATTTGCGAAATTTTGGTTGCCAATATCTCATTATGTGGTGAGAATTTCAAATGTCATGCAAGCGTCTTAGACTTTTTTTGTAAAGCTGTTTACGGAAATCAAATAACATTTGGGGGTTTACTCGGCTTTTTTTCGACTTTTACTCTTGTCGCATTTTGGCCAAAAAAAAACGACTATGTTCCAAAAAATTACTAAATCGGCCTTAACTCTAGATCCGTAGCACCTAGATAAATTTTTCTTGCGGTCACAAAGTTGCCATCATATACCGCGTGCTCACGCCAAGTTTTGTCCCAATCGACTGAGGCGTTCCAGAGCGGCGCCCCAAAAAGTGTGTGCAGAACAGGAAAAAAAAAACACCACTTTTTCGGAACATTTTCGGAAGTTTCGTGTTAACACGCTCGAGTACCGAAACGCGGGACGGCTTATTCGATTCCGGTCTAGAAGGCGGTTCTTTTGAGCTATCATTCGCCACAGTCCGTTCAGGCAATCAAGAGTGATGAGCGACTGAAAATTCAAAAAGCCGCATTGCAGAAGTCGTCACATATTAGGGTTGTACGCTGCCGCGTACACCCTGATTAAAGTTGCGTTAATTCTTTTTCAAATTCGAATTTGCTCTCAATTGTTGCGCATTAGTGGTTTGTCAGAAGATGGTGTCACCTTCTGAACCAGTTTGGTCTCCATTCCTACAGGCTACAATGTAATTGTTGCTTCTAGCCACTACGACCACCACCACAACGCGGTGCACAGCAACGACACCGACTCCGACAAGGACAACACCCGAATATACGGGACCGCCCACTCCCCCACCCAAGCTGCCGAAACGCAACTGCGCGGCCGCCAAACTTCAGTACGTTGCCTTGTCTAGCCATCCTTTCGAAGTTGACGTCACATTTTTTTGCAATTTTGAAGAAAAAAAATTGAAAAACCCACACACACCCGCATTCTCTCTTTTCCTCGTTCCAGCTACGAGACGGTGTTCGGCAGCGCCACCGTGAGCCTGGAGACGCTGTTGGGCAAGACTCAGACGCAGACGGAGCGGAGCTGCGCCCACCGCTGCTTCCAGTTCCCTCTCTGCACCTCGGCCATACACGACCCCACGGACGGGGAGTGCCAGCTGCTGTCGGGCCACTTCACAGAGGAGAACTCCAAGAACCGAGCGCTGCCCGCCTGGGCCGCCGGCCTGCAGAGCCAGATCAAGAACATCACGTGTGGCGACGGAGGTGACGGTGACGACACCGAGACGCGCTCCGAGAATTCTCGCTCTGGAGCTCACCACGCCTTCCGGTTTAGAGTCCCGCTTCTTCTTCCAAAACCTCATCGACCCGTATCTCGGCTGGCTGTTCGGCGGCAGCAGCGGCGGCGGAGGGAACGGGGGCGGAGGCCAAAGCTCAGGCTTCTATGGCAACGTGATCACCTTCCCGCCCTGGCTGAGGCCGTCGAGCCAGTTCGGAGGCGGCGGCCCCGGCCCCTACAGGCCGCCCACGCCACCACCCACTCGCCCGCCTCCGCGGCCGACCCCGCCACCCGACTTTCAGTCGAGCTGCAGCGGCGGCCAGCCCCAGACAGCCTTCCCCGAACCGCAGCCAATCTTTAATCCGTTCAATCCGTACGGACGGAGCGATGGCAGAATTGGCGAGAGGATCGTCGGTACGGTTCTTGAATCTACTTTCCAATGACCGCCCTGGGCGCTGATTTTGCGACATTCTTATTCTAATTAATTATTGTAATTTCTTATTATTGTACATTCTTAGAACCAGTCAATTGCGTTGAAGCGATGCTAAACTGGCGCGATATTATGCCTGAGTTGAAATCATGAAAGTGTACGGTACTGAATGCAGAAATCACCTTTGTTTGCCTCCGACAACAAATTTCATTCAAGTGTTTCTCACTTGTCATGTCAGAAATACAACTATAGCACTTGGAAGGCATGTTTCACCATCAAATTTATGAGTAGCTGGCAATAGTGCGCCCATGTGCACCCCAATTTTAAACCCCCCTTCTGCAATGGGCACTCATCGAGCAGTCAACAGTGCCTGATCGTAAGCGCTGCTGCAAGAAGACCGAGGCAGGGGACACTTTAGGCGGCGTCGAGGCGAAGCCGCACAGTTGGCCCTGGCAGGTCAGCCTGCTGCGCTACGGCAAGCACATCTGCGGTGGCAGTCTCATCGACAAGCAGTACGTGCTGACCGCCGCGCACTGCTTCAACGGTGGCAGGTACAGTGTATGCGCTATGTGACGCTATGTAACGCAGCGCTTGCGTTGTCATACTCATGCGTCAGTGCGAGAGTGTTGTTGTTGTTGTTGTTGTTGTTGTCGTTGTTGAGGGCGACGCTAGGAGGCCGTCAGTGCCGTTATATACCTAGCATAGCCCATCTCCGTGACGCCTTCCCGTCTAGAGCGGCATAATTAGCCACAAACGTTTGGAAGAACGCCATCGGTAATCTAGGGCAGCGATCGCACGAGAGAATCCATTGATAAGGAAATACTCGTTTAATGACGTGGATCCACCAAGAATCGAACCCCGAACCTTGCGCGCAAGAGGCCGTGATTCTCTACCACTACGCCACCACCATGCGCTGACCTGCAAGAGCGTCACGCGCGTTCCAGAGAGCCGTACATGTACACGGCGATTCTGGGCTCGCACACGAAGAGCGGCTTCGAGCGCGGCGAGGTCCGTGCGCAGCTGGCGTCGATCCGGGTGCATGAGAGCTACAATCGGCCGGTGAAGCACGCCAACGACGTGGCGCTGTTGCGGCTCTCGAAGGAGGTCGCCGTCACCGCCCAGATACAGCCCATCTGCATGGCCAGTCAGGAGGCGCCGCCCGGCACCAACTGCGTCGTCACCGGATGGGGACAGACCAAGGGTGAGTGCAATTCAAGTGCAATTGTGATTTGTGAATAATGAGTAAACCTCCATTCTTCCGTATCCAACGCTCCATGACAAAGTTCCAGTGTTGGACTGGCAACGGTTCGTCATTACCTCCTAATAAGTTCTAATTTCTGATAGAAAACTGACAGCGCTTGCTCGAACGTGCCTGTAATGCGTACATGTGTTGAGTAATCCCATCACCATACGTACTTTGGCTGTCAAGTTATACAAAAGCTACATTTGCCTTAAAAGCACCCTCTATTGCCTGTATTGCCTACCCCCTATTGCCATGAAAGCCGACAGAGACGTCACGACGCGTTCCAGGCACGGGCAACGCGAATCGACTGCAGCAAGTGACGGTGCCGATCGTGGCGAATCAGCGCTGCAACAGTCAGCTCTTCTACAACGGCAAGATCCACTCCGCGACCATGGTGTGCGCCGGATACGAACTCGGCGGCAAAGACAGCTGTCAGGTGCGGTTGAACCCGCTCTTGTATTCAGCCCCAGGCCAGCAGTGACAATGCGAGGGGCAACGTATGGCCTAGTGGTAGAGAATCGGCCTCTTGAGCGCCCGGTTCTGGGTTTGATTCTTGATGGATCCACTAGATCGAGGACTTCCCTCTCCTAGATTCCAGATGGCGTTCTTACAAATGTCTTTGGTTAATGACGCGGCTCTAGACGGGAAGACGTCATTTAGATGGGTGTGCTATGTATATGGGCCATTGACGGCCTCCCAGCGTTGTCTCTAATCCAACAACAACAACAAGTGACAATGCAAAACCATTCTGAAACGCCGACATTTTTTTAACGCGGGGTTCAGGGCGACTCGGGCGGGCCTCTGGTCTGCCGGTCTTCGGCCGGGCCGTGGCACCTGCAAGGCGTCGTCTCCTGGGGCCACAAGTGCGCCTACCAGTACAAGCCGGGCGTCTACGTCAAGGTCGCCCAGTTGAGGCGCTGGATCAGCCAGCAAATGTCCAGCGGAGCCGGCGGTTCCGTTCCCGGGAGCGCCGGCGGCGGCGGTCCCTACTCGCCCTGGCACCCCGGCCGGTCCTGGGACGCGCACGAAGAGACGACCGACTGGGCGTCCTGGGTCGCGAGCCACCCGCTCGACGGACCAAACGAGGACAGAGCGGCGACGTTCGTCGAGGAAGACACCTACCCTCCCCCTCCGCCGCTGAGGCGGCTCTTCAGGGCCTGAAGAAGACCACCCATCTATGCGATGCTGATTGGGGCTTCGCCTAGTTGTCTGCGCTCTTGCGTGTGAACGAACAGCACGATCGGATGAGGCGTTGTGCAAGCGAGCGTCCGTCTCTCTCTGTCTCTGCGAACAAACGAACTACACGTCTTTGCGTGAACGCTGTCGGAGCTCTGACAATGCAAGTATTGATTTCTTGCTAATTGTGTCCGCAATAGACGAGGAACCTCCATTAGAGTCTAGAGTTTCTCCGCCTAACAAGCTCAATCTCATAGCAGAAGCGCGTTCTGTACCATTACAGCGAATACAGTACCTATGCATTCATAGGCAATGTGTGAACCATAAAAAAAATCTGTACTCCCTCCAATAGCGCAGCTTCCCTCGTAAAGATTGGTTGAAAGTGTACTGTCCCTGAGGCACTATTGGAGGATTAACGGTACTTTCTCTACTTAGCAACTGCTACAGCAGCAGGAGTGTTAGCTACAGTCTTGTAGTAGCAACAGTGGCTTCGTTTCAACAGACACATTTTGTCGGTTGTTACACGTTTTCTCGGCATTTCGCACTGTAGAAAGTTTTTTGCAACCGCGCCATAGTACATTCTCGGCAATAGAGCCATGAAATCAGTTTTTCGGTATTTTGTCAGTGCAATGCAATGTACGGTACCTACGTATATGTACCTATACATGCCTAGTAAATAATGAGATCAAAAACTTGCTAGGTGCTCCAGAACCAACATGGCATTCGGCAATGTGAAATGTTCACTTTTGCTTGCATGCTCCTTCGTTCATTAGTAAACTTGTACACAGAGTGTTGATGAACTTGTGCGTGCCTGACACTGTGCGCATGTGTGTGTGACCTGCCTGTAACTTGCGTACACAGTACGTTCTCCCGTACCGGCCAGCCGTGTGCGTCAGCCAACTCATTCAAATAGACAGCTCCTGCAGACAGGGTATCGGCGCGAGCGGCGACGACGACTCAGTTTTACCTCCTTTGCCTCGTCCGTCTGTGCGTGCGTGTCGGTGCGTCGTTCGTGGCCTTCCCCTCTGCCCTCCCGTGGCGTAAGTCTGCAGCGCGGCGGGCGGCCGGCCGACTGCCTACCTTCGCTCTCATCATCACAGGTATCGCAGCGACGCGTAAAACTCCCATTTGATTTGGCCGACTGTAGGTAGGCGCATTCCGGCCGACAACCTTGAGTGAGGGGGCTGGAGGGTCGGGGAGCGCCAAACCGGTCGTTGTTATAGGCAGCGCCGCACCTCTGCGACACACGGCGGCGAGTTCGCAGGACACGGACAGCCTAGACTAGAGCCTTGCTGTGTCTGTAGTCGAAGGCGAAGGCAGCTGTGCGTGCGTTCGTGCGTGAGTGCAAATTAGTTCAACTTCGGCTACCCAGGGCACTATAGGAGTTGGGGCACTATTGGAGAAGGAGTACTACAATTTCGACCTCAAGATTTTGGTCAGCAACGATTTTGCGCAGTTTTTTTGGACCTGTTCAATATGCTCTTGTTGAAACGTCTCATAAAATGTGTGCGACTCTCTATACACCTTATAAAAGTACCTGTGCGTGTATACTACCTGAGTGAAGTCGCTGCTTGCGTGCGTGCGTGCGTGCGCACTTGCGCGTGCACGCGCGCGTTGACGTAGGCGTCTGGCGCGTCTTGTTCGCCGATCCAGTTGTTTGGAAACAAATGTTTTTGCGTCTCAGTGAGAATAAAGTTGTCCCAAAATGACCATCACCTACTCGGACAGCTTCAAGAGGCTGCTTTTTCGCTGGAAAGGCAGCATCTACAAGGAGATTCTCCTGTTCCTCATCATCTTCTACATTGGCTGGTATAGCGTCTTGGTCATCCACGTGAGTAGCATGCAAACTAAAATTAAAACCAACAAGGTAACCACCACCCAGCACGAGGCCGAAAACGATCAACGTAGAATTGCGCCGGGGGGGGGGGGGGTTGTGTTGGTCGTTTTCACATCGTTCATTACCCCGCGAGAGGCTTATACTTTATGGCGCCACCTCTATCTATGGCAAGTTCTCCTGGCAGGCAGCAGGAACGGGCCAGGCTTGAATCCCTTGACCAAGGGGCATTAGTCACAGAGTGGTACATGTCTGGTGACCTAGACTACTGCGCCTCCCTACCAAGGGATTTATAGTAAGCTGAGTACCGCGGTGAGGGTTGAACCCAGCACGAGAGCGCCGAGCTCCCCAGACCACTGTGGCGCTCGCGATAGAACTGTCAACGCAAGCGGATTTCTGCGTGGATTCCCTTTAGAAATGGGCGTTCACCGATGAGCAGCGCCAAGTCTACTACGTCTACGCGGAGCTGATACGCGACGGGCTGGACGACATGCCCATCGCCTTCTTGCTGGGTACATAGCTGCCTGGCTGTAAAACCAAAAATACGCCTTCGAAAAACGTAACTTAAAATATTGCAGTGTGCATCTGGGATTTCTGGGAAACACAAGGAGAGTATCCAATCTGGGAGGAAGAGTAGGCTATAGGGGCCATTGACCCTCCTAGCGTCGCCCCAAATCCAACAACAACAATCTGGGAGAAAACTTTTTGTGCCTGGGAGCAAAATTTCTGGGTGCTCGAGCAAAATTTCTGGAAAAAACACGTGCTTAAGGATAGTGTCCAATCTGGGAGGAAAAATTTCTGGGTTCTCGAGCAAAATTTCTGGGAAAACACATGCTTAGGGATAGTGTTCAATCTGGGAGGAAAATATTTCTGTGTCTGGGAGCAAAATTTCTGGGTTCTTGAACAAAATTTCTTGAAAACACATGCTCAAGGATAGTGTTCAATCTGGGAGGAAAATTTCTGGATATGGGATCTGGACCTGAAGAATGAAGATACATAGGCCCACCTATACTACTATACTACATAGATACTTGGTGTGCCGCATACCAATGTAAGAAATGTGTATGAAATCAACAGTATGTGTACCGTACAACCTATATGCAGGTTTCTTCGTGTCGTCGTGCGTGACACGCTGGTGGGCGCAGTTTAACCACATCTCCTGGCCCGACACCTTCATGACGTACGTCGACGCCTACTTGGGCGACAAGGACTTGGTACGACGATTGTACGCTACACAAGTAATTGCGTGCTGTAAAATCCCCAATAGTGGCCGAAGGCTAAAACAATAGTGCCCCCTCTCGAACTAGAGTCCACCCCCCCCCTTCTCGAAGGGAACAAAAAACAGCTCTGTTCACTGTCTGAGAAGCTTCAACCACGAGACGCAGAAGACTGAACGCGCGCGTGTGCGCATCGGATCACAACAGGAGCGCACGCGCTCGTTCAGCACAGCGAGCGTCGGGCGATGGCTCGGTGGGCGATCCTGCAGGCAGCGATCGCGTGGCGCTCCGTGTCTGTGCGCACCTACAAGCGCTTCCCCACGATGCGCCACCTCGTCGTCAGCGGCCTCATGAGCGAGGACGAGTTCACCGTCTGGGAGGAGACGGAGGCGCCCAAGGGCAAGTGGTTCCTGCCCACCTGCTGGGTCGCGCACATGATTCGCAAGCTCAGGAGGGAGGGTAAGTGAAGCACGCACGCACCGGCACGCACGCACGCACGCACGCACGCACGAACGCTGTGCAGGTCATCTGGACAGCGTGGAGCACACGACGCTCATGGACAAGCTGATGGGCTACAAAGACGGCTTCGGAATGTTGTTCGTTTACGACTGGGTGAAAATACCGCTAGTCTACGCACAGGTGAGCGAATCCGCTGCCTCCATTGCGCGGGGATTTGCACTAGAGACCACTTACAGGTAGCCGCCATCGGCGCCTATGGCTACTTTATCTGCGCTTGCATCGGCAGACAGCCCAACTTCAACGAAAAAGTGGGTTTCGTTGAAGTGCAACACTTAGTGTGCGTCGCTTTGATAGTGCAACACAAGAGACCCGTTCGTTTCTTTCAGGAACTCCCCCATTTGTACTTTCCCATCTTCACCACGCTTGAGATGTAGGTGGACGTTGTTCAAAGTCTGATTCATTCAAGTTTCGGTTCATTAATCTCATCTCGCTGCAGCTTCTTCTACATGGGCTGGCTGAAGGTCGGACAGACGCTCATGAACCCGTTCGGCGAGGACGACGACGACTTTGGTGCGCATTTTGAACCTCTTGACTAAACACGCCAACAATTCTGCAAAACACGCAAATTGCTTGTGCGCAGAGGTCAACTACATGCTGGACCGTAACACGGACATCGCGTACATGTGGGCGAGCCGGATCAACGAGCAGATGCCCACCTATGAGAAGGGCGACCGCCTCATCACCGACCGCCGTCTGCCCCACACTGTCGCCTCTTCGCGCATTCGAGTCAGCTTCACGTGACCCAATAATTAGGTACCAAGCTGAAAGTTAATGAGCGTTCCAGGACGTGTTGCCGGTGTCCTACCTCTCGCACAAGCAGTACCGACTCAACGATGACGACAAGAAGGTCATCACACCGGACCGCTACAGGGTGAGCCCGAAAAATTGAAAAAAAAAAACGAACTTTACGACATGACAGCTCTGAGACTGAGGTCGCTGCAATGGGGCAATTGGAGATTGGGCGCGGCTTGCATCACTTTCTTTGTTTGCCGCTAGTCGGGCCTAGGCCTGGTTTGGCACCTAGTCCTAGGCCAGATAGTATTCGCCTCGCGAAAGCAGCACGGCTTGTGCGGGCACCATTTGCGGAGTTGTCTGTAGTCTCTCATTCCAATTCCAGTTCCCACAACGCGGTTCCAGGACCTGGAGGAGGAGGAGCGTCAGCGCGCGCGCTTCGTCCGCATCATCCGGCATATGCTGCGGATGCGCGGCAGCGAGGGCTCGATGGCCGAGGACATCATGGAGCTGGAGTCGAGGCTGACGGGCGAGGAGAAGAAGATACTGCAAGCGGCGCTCGACAACAAGGACAAGTCCGACGAGACCGCCGAGCGCCAGCTCTGAGTGCCGCCAGTAAGCACGCCACGTGGCGAGCAGGCAAAGAACGACTCTCTAGGCATTTGCGGCAGAAGAACTCACCATAATAGCATCATCACGCATACTAATGAATGTCTCTTCAGTTCAGTGCCGATGTAGTAGGAGAATACACAGATACACATAAGCACCCGATACATGCGATTGTTAGGGGTGCGATATCCTTCAGCACTCGTTTATAAACGCTCCGCGATTGCAGACGGTACGGTGTTGGGCGTGCGGCGTTGATTTACGAGCGTAACTAAAAAACACGTCGAATTTGGATGATTCAATGGGTAAATTAACGAAATTCGAACTTCCCCAATTCAAAGTTCGATGAAGATGTTGGATTGTTGACCATTGACCAAACAATGTTATTGAGGTTCCGTGAATTCAACATTAATACACTAAATCTGGGTGAGGTACTATCGGTTCATCTTCGGCTATCGGAAGCAATATTGTAAGGCGGAACCTGTTGGAGAGGGGTACAATAATTTCAACGTTCGATTTTTTTTTGTTATCTCGTCTGTTAACATGCTCCCGAAGGAGCGCTTTTCACTATGAAACGAGATCAAACATATCGAATTTAATACTAGAAATCGAGTAAAGGCTCTTGTGCTCTTAGACGCACTGGTAGCAACAAAAAGTTAAACAAAAATTCCTAAAGCCACTTCCGTCGGAGCCTCTTGGGACACTATAGTAAGGTATTTAGTGTCCAATTGTGGTAGCAATGCTGGAAATCAGTCAGAAAATGTGGCAGGAAGTAAAATTAAGGAAAAATTTGCAGGTGGCTGCAAAAAAGGTGAATATGTGACGCTATTTTGTTAAAGTCCAGTTTGAAAAAGAGGGGTATTAATTAAGGCATGCTCATTGGTGTATAACCACCTACACTTTGCAGCTGATCAACTTCAGTTTGAACAAACCGTGTATAAAAACTGAACCAAACGCAGCAACACGTCACATATTCGGCATTTTTTGTGTTCGCAGCCATATTTTCCCACTCCCAATTAATTTTAATTTTTTTTGTGTTCGCGTGCATAGGAAGGTGCAGTGGCAATTTTTAGGACGTAACTAGACTGGAACACAGTGCATTCACATATGCCGCATGACTGAATGCCACATGGTTGCGAGACAGGCAGGAAGGACCCCATGATCTTGTACATGGAACACGATGCAGGCGCACGTACATACGCACGCGCGCAGGCACGCATGCATACACGTAAGCACTCACAAGATGTAAAATGGTGCATTGCACTATGCAAACGTTGTAGAAGCAGTTCATCATTGGTTGAAATGCCAAAAGGGGACTGACGAATGGAGCCAGTACAGTATGTATGCATGCACATCACTAACTGTAGTGGCAACCCACATGTCACAAATGTTAGCAGGGTGCCGATTATTTAACCAGGAATGTGGCTGTGCCAGGTCCATGGTAATCGCCAATGGCAACGCATTGTCAGAGAGAGATGAGATGTTAAAGGATTGCTGTTGCGTTTTGGCTGAATGAGGATGGCGATGGCTCACACAACAAATGCCGATGTGTGACGTGTTGCTGCGTTTGATTCAGTTTTTATACACGGTTTGTTCAAACTGAAGTTGATCAGCTGCAAAGTGTAGGTGGTTATACACCAATGAGCATGCCTTAATTAATACCCCTCTTTTTCAAACTGGACTTTAACAAAATAGCGTCACATATTCACCTTTTTTGCAGCCACCTGCAAATTTTTCCTTAATACAGTGTTTTTTCGTAAGACATTGATACGATAAAACCTATGCAGGCACGCACGCACGCACGCTCGCACGTATGTATGCACGCACGCGCGCATGCTTTTCAAACTTTCCACAAGTTCGAAAAATCAAAAAAAAAATCGGCAGAACCTAGAGAAAAGACCAAAGTGGAAGGGTGGGGCAACAAGTCGTTATCCCTCTTGCAGGGACACGTGCAAAAGCAAAGCCGCCATCGGGAGTTGAACTGGCGACCTCTCGATCGGTAGTCTGATGCCTTACGGATCGCGCCAAAGCACTGACAGTCAAACCCACTGTGCCCAAGCACTGACTCACAAAGTAAACCATAACTCAAGATTAACAGCACCTAGCACAAATTACTTCAGAAGCTTTTCTTTCTAAAAATGTGAGTTGTAGACGCCTGTGCAGTTTCAAAACAAAATGACGTGTTTTGATTTTTGCTTTCAAACAGTTTGGGACATATCTCTGTACTGCGACCGAGTATGCATACGTGCTATAGCGCGTTAGATAGCGCGTTAGAAGGTGATGTTAGTCCAGTAGGAAAACACGAAAAACCTTGACATGATTTCAAAAAGTTGTCAAAATCGACCATACTATTGACATTATCTCGAGATAGGGAACGCTAACAAAGGAACCCATTTAGGTTTTTAAGAGCCGATATGAGTCGCCAATGTCTGGCAAGTTTCATTCCAATAGCATAAGACGTTCGAGAATGGCGCACGAAAAACCTCGAAAAAAACGTGAAATTTTCGGAGGTATTGACCCCTTACAGTAAAGCAAGGAAACGCGTTATGGCGCATTCGATGCCCCAGAAGAAGACGGTTCATTTGCGCCATAACGCGTCGAAATCCGTTCAGGCAATCAAAAGTTATAGGCGATCGAAAATTCAAAAACCCGCATTGAGAAGTGGTCACATATTAGGGTTGTACGCTGACGCGTACACCCTGATAAATAAATGCAAAGCAACTCGCGAATGGCTCGACGTACATGCGCGTACGATGGCGCGATCGAGTCCGCTCGACACCGAGACGTTATTTTTTGGGAAGGGGTCAATAGCTGCATGCAAAATACGGTAATGACGATACATTGTACATACCTAGGTGCTATGTACATTATGTGCATGCGTGCATGCACATGCAGTTGTGCTATATTGCTGCGTCAGAGCATAGTGATGTAAAGTATGGAAATGATCACCATGACTAGGCGGTCAACTTTTGTGTTTTAGCCGAAGTGATCGGACCTACCCACATCAAGTTTCTTGCGAAGCAGCCCATTTTGACAGTGTGCGTGCGTGCGTGCACTTCTGCAGTGCCATATTGGTTCGTCGGAGCGTAGTGGTGTAAAGAACCAAAATGATCTACACATGCAGGCGGTCAACTTTTGTGTTTTAGCCGAAGTGATCTGAGCTACCCACATCGAGATATAGCGATTTTCCCGGAAGTGAAAATATTTTGGTGCGTCGGAGCGCATTGGCCCTAAGGAATGAAATGTTCCCCACTGATTGGCGATCAACTTTATTATTGACCTCAAAGCGATCCGAGCTAACCACACCGAAATATCGCCGTTTTTCACTAATTTCCCAAGAGCGTAGAGACATATTGGTGCGTCTGGGGTGACTAATTTTTTCAAAGGGGTCTATTCCAGGTCATGGCGATCAACTTTCCCCATTTTAGCAAACCTCTCAGACCAACGGTTGAAGCGCCTATAGAGGACAAACATTTCTTCCAAAATTTTAATTAGCTAATATCTCATTATCAGTAATCAAGTTTTAGGTTTAGTGGCTTGGCATAGACTTGCCATAAGAAACTGTTCAAGGAAATCAAAAAAAATTGGGGGCTTACTCGGCACTTTTTGGAGTTTTACTCTTGGTGGAAACCACCCGAAAAAACGGCTATGTCCAAGAAAAATCGCCAAATCGACGATATCTCAAAATCGGAGCTGCCTATCAAGAAATCCTTTGGGCGTCTATTTTCTTTGCAGTAGCTGCAGATGCTGTCCAAGTTTCATATCGATACCTTTAGCCGTTCACGAGTGGCGCTCCAAAAACCTGGCAGAGAACATGAAAAAAAAAAAAGCCACAAAATTGGAACATTTTTGGAACTATTGACCCCTTACAGTAAAGCAAGGAAACGCGTTATGGCGCATTCGATGCCCCAGAAGAAGACGGTTCATTTGCGCCATAACGCGTCGAAATCCGTTCAGGCAATCAAAAGTTATAGGCGATCGAAAATTCAAAAACCCGCATTGAGAAGTGGTCACATATTAGGGTTGTACGCTGACGCGTACACCCTGATTGTGTACAACCTAGAGCAGCCCGCTGACGTCAGCGCGTGCGTGGGCGGCTGGATCCGAGGTCGACGCTCGGCGTGCGTGGGTGGAACGGGACGCCTCATATCGTAGCCGCCCGATCAATTAGGACGAGCGTCGACCAGCGCAATGGTTTGAGCTTCTTCGGCCATTAGTCGGCGTAAGCGCAAAACGGTGAGGGATCCATCGAGGGCTCTGTTTGGTTCAGTCGAGCCGTTCCGATTCACGAAGCCGTTCTCATTCAGCTTGCGAAGAGAGCGGAGACTTTGAGCGCACGCGCACAAAAAGAACTTAGGTAATCAACTGAGTACGGTGCGTGACGTGAGCGCGTCCACTCCGCCCGGGCGCGCGTGCGTGGGCGGCGGCGTCGCGGCGAGCGGACGACGGAGCCCATAAAAGCGCGGTCGTCGGCAGTGACCGTCACTCGCTTCTTCTCTCGGTCTTCTCTCCTTTCAAAGCCAAAGAAGAACTCTCCAGCTCCAGTCAAGCAGGCAGAAATGGCTTTTCAGAAGACGTCCGTTATGCTGCTGGCCGTCGTCGCTGCAGTGCTGCTGCTGGCCGAAGGTCGAGCCACAGGGCCCGACTCGGCGACGACGGTGGCGGTGGACGACGCAAGACGACGACGGCGGGCGGCAAGCGGAGCGGCGGCGGCGACGAGCGCTTCCTCGGCCTGACGCTCGGCGGCTCGCCCTTCGCCACCTACCTGACGCCCGGCTACGTGCCGCCGCTCGCGCCATTCCCCACGCTGCTCAACATCGACCGCAAGCGTGAGTGATCTGCGCTCGTAATGCTATACTCAATCGTGTCTACGATTACACAGTTTAGTCTACCTGCTGCACTATCGCATCGAGCAGATCTACTCGCTACTGGCCGCCGGCTGCCAGTGGCCCTTCCCCTACGTTGGCGCGCAGCCGGTGCCAGTGCCGCATCCCGTGCCCGTGCCCCACCCAGTGCCCGTGCCGCATCCCCCAACCCCATTAGGTGTCGGCCCCGTCATCCCTGGCTTCGCGCACATCCGCGGAGGCGAGCAGTCCCAGGGCCGCACCGACAAGTCGGACGACACCAAGAGCGTCGACGACACCCTCTGAATCCCCCACGATTCCTGCTCTCATTGATTCCTGGATCTTAAACTGTTGAACCGACTTTAGTTGCTCTGTTGTTGTGCTGCGTCGTTTGAATGGCATTGCTACACTGTCGTACAGACATGCAGTGCACCGAACGGAATTTTACGATGCACTATCGTGCGGAGAAGAAAACTGAGAAGAAAGAAGAGCTTGAAAACGGAATATAACTGTTGGTGGTGCCAAAATTTACTGCCGCTTTGTTGATCGCAATGGGCATTCACTCCGTTGACAGTTCCTTTCACCAAATTCACTGCTGCTCTGTTGATCGTGATGGGCGTTCACCCCGTTGACAGTTGGTAGTGCCAAATTTACTGCTGCTCTGCTGATCACGATGGGTGTTAACCAAGTTGGGCAGGATACAATGTATCACACATACAGTATGCATTTTTGCATAATTATGTGGGAACATGCGCAAATGACTCATAATGTCAAGATGAGTCATTTGATATGCAATTCATCCAGGTGCAGATCATTTGCCATTTCTCAATTAGGCAAGATACAATGTACCACACTTACATTATGCATTTGCATAATTATGTGGGAGCACATCCAAATGACTTGTTTACATCTATCCAAGTCATTTGATATACAGTTTATCAATGCACAGTTCATTTTGCATTTTCCAATTAGGCAAAATACAATGTACCACACCTAAAGTATGCATTTGCATAGGTAATTATGCGGGAGCACATGCAAATGACTCATGATGTCTAGCCAAGCCAAGTCATCAATGCACAGTTCATTTTCCATTTTCCAATTAGGCAAGATACATTGTACCGCAATTACAGTATCATTTGCATAATTATTCAAGTGCATGAGTCGTGACGTCGAGGCGAGTCATTTGCTATGCAATTCCTCTATCTGCAGTTCGTTTGGTAGTGTAAATCCGTGAGACAATGTTTGAAAATGCTCCATAACTACGGTACGAATTTGCATATAAAAAATCGATCTTTGCCCATGACCATCTCGGGGTCGATCGAGGTATCGCACGTGCATGTGGGTCTAGCAGTTCGCGAGTTTACTTCGCGAGTCACAGACAAACACACAAGCAAGGCGCATTTGTCAGTAGATGTTCGACATGCTCTCGTTGAAACGTCTCATAAAATGTGTGTGGCTCTCTATGCACCTTATAAAAGTACCTGCGCGTGTACTACTTGATTTCGTCCATACAAGGCGCATAGCGTAACAATTCTCCCCGACCTCGGGGTTACTATTGAAGAGGGGCACTACGGTATTACGGTAATGCACGTGTATCGTAATTGCGAAGCCAGCAGACGCAGGCAAGTACCCCCCCCCGTCAATCGCGGACTGGAGAATACATACAGCGATGATCAGTGTCTAGGTACAGGTATAGGTACATAGGTAAAGGTGAATAGGCACATAAAGGGTGTTTTTTTTTTATTTGACCACATTTTGTTTTTGAACAACGTTTGCCAGAAAAGGCCGATTGCGCTGAAATTTGGGATTGTAGCACAATGTCGGAGGTTTTGTTCCACAAAGTTTTCGGCCTGGTCGGTTAATCGACGCGGGTTTTACAGGCTCTCAAGTGAAAGGGCCCGATTTTCAACATTTGTGTGCATTTCTGCACCTGAGACTTCTGTAACTTTTGAAATTTTAAATTTTTTTTTTTGCAAATTTGCATGCTCTGTTGTTTCCTTGATTTGCACTCTCTTCTCGCTGATTTTCCCTGATCAACCAAGGATATTCGTTGGCTGAAGCAGCAGCTGTGTAGAGTGTGGAGAACTGTGGGGCATCCAGCAGCTGCTGTGCATCCAGCCGCTGCTTGACTGAAGGCTTCCCCTCTTCTTGTTCCAACCCAATGGCCCTCTTCAGGGCCGCCGCGAGGTCAAATGCGCTTCCTCGTGGCGAACCTTGGGCAATGTGGCTTATGCAACGGCTAAGCAGAGAGGCACAAATGCGTAAAATCGGGCCTTTCCACTTGAGAGCCTGTAAGACACGCACCGGTTAACCGATCAGGCAAAACTTTGCGGAACAAAACCTCCGACATGGCGCTACAATCCTTCAAATTTTCAGCGCAATCGGCCTTTTCTAGCAAAAGTTATTCAAAAACAAAATGTGGTCAAATAAAAAAAAACACCATTTGGTAGCAGCTTCCCGAAAGCCGGTGACAGAACGCAGAGCCAGCCAGCAGCCACCTCCACCAGCAGGCTGTTGGTGCCGCCCAGTCGCTGTGTATACGTCTGTTTGCTCTGCTCGATAGAACGCGGCCCCTCGCAGTGAAAAGGAATTACTTTGCTTTGCTGGCGTATTGTACACACGGCGCTGTTGTGCTTTCCCCTTAGGCGACGTCCCAGCTTGCGTACAGCTCGCCGTCGACTGTGCTAGGGCTCCAGTGAAAACATCCTTGTCACCTACCTATATGCATGCATCATTGCATACATAGACATGCGGCCAAACTTGTGGTGTGGTAAATGCAGCGCAGCGCGGCTGCCTACATGAATACGATAATCAATAGCTGGTGAAGTGAAGTCGCTGCGTGCGTGCGTGCGTGCGCGCGCGCGTGCGTGAGTGCGTGCGTGCGTGCGTGCGTGCGTGCGTGCGTGCGTGCGTGCGTGCGTGCGTGCGTGCGTGCGTGCGTGCGTGCGTGCGTGCGTGCGTGCGTGCGTGCGTGCGTGCGTGCGTGCGTGCGTGCGTGCGTGCGTGCGGACGAGCAATGCCCCGCAAATTTGTTCAATCGCTGGCGTAGTAGGGTAGTCATCGGCGCGTCTTGTTCGCCCGGGGATTTGACTTGAAAAAAAGTTTTAGCGTCTCGGGAAAGCGACTTGCTCCCAAAATGACGATTACGTACTCGGACAGCTTCAAGCGGCTGCTCTTTCGCTGGAAAGGCAGCATTTACAAAGAGATTTTCCTCTTCCTCATCGTCTTCTACATTGGCTGGTACGGCGTCTTGGCCATACACGTGAGTTGTAATGCTCAACACCCTGTTTTATGACACCACCACCACCCACGCAACTCGGGGCCATAAACAAGCAATATTGTTTGGAGGGGGGTCTTTTCACATCGGCGTTTTACCCCCCCCCCCCCACCCCCCCCCCTCCCCTCGATAGGCTTAGGGGGTTGGTCCACCTCTAGAGCAAGACTTGGGCCGCTCGCTCTACAGTGAATCGATTGATAGAATCGATCGATAATTGCCGAACGCAAGCAGAGTTCTGCGTGTATTCCATCTAGAAATGGGCGCTCACCAAGGAGCAGCGCACAGTCTTCTACGCCTACTCGGACATCATACGCAGCGGTCTGGAGGACGTGCCCATCGCCTTCTTGCTCGGTTCGTGCGTGCGTGTGCAGACACTCTTCACCGACCAAACATAAGGCTTCAAAAAAAATCGGCTTCAAACGTTGGGACTGGGAAGAGGGAACTGTGTCGGACTGGGATGGGGGAAGGGGGACTGCTGAGGCGCTGTCCGGTCAGTAGGTGCATACCATAAATGAGCCCAATAATTAGCCCATTCATTAGCCCATATATAGCCTCAATCGAGCCGTAGGAGGGGGCGTAGTTAGAAGGGGGGGGGGCTAAAGGAAGGCTAAGAAACTGTTAGGGTCGATGTGTCGGGAGCTTTGTTGGCGCGAAGGGGCCGTTGTGTAATTATTGGGGAGTAATTGTAGGGTTTACGGTATGAACATACGTGCGTTTGCAGGTTTCTTCGTCTCGTCGTGCGTGACACGCTGGTGGGCGCAGTTCAACCACATCTCCTGGCCCGACACCTTTATGACGTACGTCGACACCTACCTGGGCGACAAGGACTTGGTTCGCGACCACCACTACTATTGGGCATCAACTGTTCACTGCCAGCACCACAACGCAAACATGGGGAGCGGAGGCGTGGAACAACATGAGATCGACACTAGCGCCAGTCGGAAGTGGAACAAACAAACCACAGCACCTCTGTCCACTGCAGACCAGACCTAGCCACTGGCATGAGGGCCAGAGGCAACACTGGAAGCGTCAGAGCGGTTCCCAATTGTTGTTCAGCACAGCGAGCGTCGGGCGATGGCTCGGTGGGCGATCCTGCAGGCAGCGATCGCGTGGCGCTCCGTGTCTGTGCGCACCTACAAGCGCTTCCCCACGATGCGCCACCTCGTCGTCAGCGGCCTCATGAGCGAGGACGAGTTCACCGTCTGGGAGGAGACGGAGGCGCCCAAGGGCAAGTGGTTCCTGCCCACCTGCTGGGTCGCGCACATGATTCGCAAGCTCAGGAGGGAGGGTGAGAGAACGATTGTCCACGCACGCACGCACGCACGCACGCACGCACGCACGCACGCACACACGCACGTACGCACGCACGCACGCACGCACTGCAGGCTATCTGGACAGCGTGGAGCACACGTCGCTCATGGACAACCTGATGGACTACAAAGGCGGCTTCGGAATGCTCTTCGTCTACGACTGGGTGAAAATACCGCTGGTCTACGCGCAGGTGAGCGCAGAATTCGCTACCTCGATTGCGCGAAGGGATTTTCAATAGGTCGCCGCCATCGGCACCTATGGATACTTCATCTGCGCCGTCTTGGGCAGGCAGCCCAACTTCAACGATACAGTGGGCCTTGATATGTATAGTTCAGATTGTGAAACCGTTCCCTTCTTTCAGAGCACGCCCCCTCTATACTTTCCCATCTTCACCACGCTCGAGATGTGGGTGGACCTTATGCAGAGCCTATTAAATGAAGAATGGATTAATGAATCGCAGCTCGTTGCAGCTTCTTCTACATGGGCTGGCTGAAGGTCGGACAGACGCTCATGAACCCCTTCGGCGAGGACGACGACGACTTCGGTGCGCATTTGCACCTATTGACGAAACACGCACACGTACAGTATTCTTTAAAAAACACGCAAATTACTTCCTAGTAGATACATATTTACGCGAAACGCTTGTGTTGCGCGCAGAGGTGAACTACATGCTGGACCGGAACACGGACATCGCGTACATGTGGGCGAGCCGGATCAACGAGCAGATGCCCACCTATGACAAGGGTGATCGCCTCATCACCGACCGCCGTCTGCCCCACACCGTCGCCTCCTCGCGAATTCGAGTACGCCTCTTCACCTGACCCACCAAGTAATAAGGTTGATCATACTGTAACGCGAATGGGTGTTTCAGGACGTGTTGCCCGTGTCCTACCTCTCGCACAAGCAGTACCGACTCAACCAAGACGACAAGAAGGTCATCACGCCCGACAAGTACAGGGTGAGCCTAAAAAATTAAATTATGACGGATTTTGGGACTAGAGCAGAGCGTTGAGTGTTGAGACTGAAGAAAGGTCCCTGAAGAAGACGTTACGCGCGGCTCGCGGCGTTTTTTGTTTGCCCCTAGTCTGGCCTAGGACTGGTTACCCGTAGTCCCATCCCAATTCCAGTTCCGAACACGCTGCGGTTCCAGGACCTGGAGGAGGAGGAGCGTCAGCGCGCCCGCTTCGTCCGCCTCATCCGACACATGCTGCGGATGCGCGGCAACGAGGGCGCGATGGCCGAGGACATCATGGAGCTCGAGTCCAGACTGACGGGCGAGGAGAAGAGAATGCTGGAAGAGGCGCTCGACAACAAGGACAAGTCCGACGAGACCGCCGAGCGCCAGCTCTGAGCACCACGCGAGCACGCAGCCTGCCACACGACTCTCTAGGCATTTGCGGCAGAGGAACGCACCCGAGTACGCATCTTCACATCATCGTCACGCATACTACAGTATAGGTATATCTGCAATTTCGTGCCAATGTAGGAGGACAACGCATAAGCTAAGGAATACACACGTTTTGACCACCAGAGACACATGTGATTGTTAGATGTGTGTTCCATTCGAATGCAATCGTTTTTCAATGCTTCGCGATTGATATCGGTGCAGCGGTGTTGGGCGCACGGCAAGATTTACGAGCGCAACTAAACACGTCAATTTTGAATGAAGTCGGGAAATTGCCACATTCGAATATCAATGTTGCACTTCATCAGAAAACGGTGCCGAATCCTAAAATTGAAAGTAAAAAATTCTCTTGGAAGGAACCAAAAAAAAATTGGGCACAACGCCGCCTACACAACTTTCGCCCAGCGGGCCAGCAGGCCGCCCGCTGCTGACGTCAGCGCGTGCGTGGGCGGCTGGATCCGAGGTCGACACTCGGCGTGCGTGGGTGGAACCGACGCCTCATACCGTACACGGATTGATTAGAACGGCTGTTGACCTGGACAATGATTTCTTGGCCATCACTTGCTCGAGCGCAAAACGGCGAGGGAACCGGCGAGGGATTTGTTGGGATCAGCCGAGTGTCCTTTCGACTCACCGCCAGCTTCAGAAGAAAGGGGAAATCTGCGGTGCGCATGCGATGCGAAATATGATTAATCGAAAAAGTACGGTGCGTGACGTGAGCGCGTCCACTCCGCCTGGGCGCGCGTGCGTGGGCGGCGGCGTCGCGGCGAGCACGTAAAAGCGCGGCCATCGGCAGTGACCGTCACTCGCTTCTTCTCTCCGTCTCTCCTCTCACAGCCAAAGAAGAACTCTACAGCTCTATAGTCAAGCAAGATCAGCAGGCAGAAATGGCCCTTCAGAAGACGTCCGTGATGCTGCTGGCCGTTGCCGCGGCAGTGCTGCTGCTGGCCGAGGGCCGAGCCACTGGGCCCGACTCGACGACGACGACGGTGGACGAAGGGAAGACGGCGTCTGAGGGCAGCGAGCGGAGCGGCGGCGGCGACGAGCGCTTTCTCGGCCTGACGCTTGGCGGCTCGCCCTTCGCCACCTTCCTGACGCCCGGCTACGTGCCGCCGCTCGCGCCATTCCCCACGCTGCTCAACATCGACCGCAAGCGTGAGTAAGCTGCTGCGCTCGAAATGCCCATGATGCATCGTACGTATTTACGATTTCTCACTTCAGTCTACCTGCTGCACTACCGCATCGAGCAGATCTACTCCCTGCTGGCCGCCGGCTGCCAGCGGCCCTTCCCCATGCCAGTGCCGCATCCCGTGCCCGTGCCGCATCCCCCAACGGCTTTCGGTGTCGGCCCCGTCATCCCTGGCTTCCCTCACATCCGCGGAGGCGAGGAGTCCCAGGGCCGCACCGACAAGTCGGACGACACCAAACGCGTCGACGTCACTCTCTGAATCCACCGCGATTCCTCTGCTCTCGTTGATTCCTGGTTCTTGCTGAATTGTTAAACTGACCACGTTTGCTTAGTTCTTGTGCCGCGGCGTCGATCGAATAACATTCAGTGTTCTTGGAGCGCACAGACATGCACTGCACTTGTAGCTGTAGAGCCACTTTGCTGGTTCGGTGTCCGCTTGATTACGCTGACGTCACTGCACACTGCGTGTGGATCCGACGTCGACCGACACTCGGCGTGGCGTCCGTGGGTGGGACAGACCCCTGTCGCAGCTCGGTACGGTGGAGAACCGGTGCTGAATGCTGACTTGTTGAGCGAGCTTGCGAGG
>JASAMY010001271.1:0-74796 GCA_030248085.1 Paralinhomoeus sp. GSCO2_6
TGCAAAGAAACTGTACAAAATTCAAGTACAATAATAACTGAAACGCGCTTCTTTTTTCGTTGCGCTCAAGAGAAAACAAAGGCTCAAGGAGACCTCGAATAGACACCTGCATCATTCGTCTGAAAATCACAAATCGCCAATCAAGACTTTTGTTGCATGATTTTCTGCGACGCACCCACGCACAACGGCATCTGTTCATTGGGCAACGATCTGAAATGTCAACAAATGTAGGAAGTGCAAAAGAACTCAATAATTCGGCAGTGCAATAAGGCAGCTCTTGTAGGCTCTGTTACATACTTACGAAAGGGAGAGACACTGTGACGTGCTGTCCTGAGAACTGGAACATACAGTTTTTGAACAAATACTTCACCAGAAAAACCAACACAAAAAGATTTCCTCCCTTAGAGGGACTCTGCTCCCTTTGAGAGTTGCGCCACAGACCTTTGAGAAAATGCATCCAGCTACATCCCCACCGCCCTAAACATCCAAACTGAAGAAAATCACAAAGTTCAATGGAAAACAGCCAAACATGTCAGTGTACTTACCATTCGACCAAACAAAGATACAAAAAATCAAAACAAAACTCGCCTGAAATGGCTGCGAGACGCCTACGAGACAGTTGTGCCTGAGACTATAGTAACCCAGGTGGAACCAGCCGCTTAAACCGCTTAGCTGAACCGGTTTGAAGCAGAGGGTGCTAGCGCACGTCGCCACCGTTCGACGTCCAGCTAGTTAGCATATAGAGCCAAGTGACGTAAGCCGCTACGAGACACTGTCTCCGTCTGAAACGGCACGCCGGTGTGTGTGTGTGCGTGTGTGTCCGGGGGCGCGTGTGTGTGTGTGTGTGTGTGTGTGTGTGTGCAGCGAATGGTGGCGTTACTCCGAATGAATTACGCGGCTCTAGACGGGAAGGCGTCATAGAGATATGGGTATGGTAATAGGCACTGGCGGATCCAAAAAAAAAATTTGGAGGGGGAGGGGGAATTGGCAGAAGGGAGGACCCTGTTGAACTTTTTGGATGTTGGGCCATTTTGGCAGTGGTTTGGACACTTAATCGGTCCATATTCGATGAATAACGAATATAAACGGCGCCGCAGGCTAAAACTTTCCTGTTTTCGACCACCTACAAGCAATTTCATGCTGAAAACTAGGCCCACGAGGCATGTTTCTTCTCCGCACCGCCTATCCCTTTCCCCCCCTAGATTTCCGATTTCGGGAAGGGAATCCCCCTTCCCCCACCCCTGGATCCGCCAGTGGTAATAGGGGCCATAGACTGCCGCCTAGTGTTGCCCCTAATCCAACAACACGTGTGTGCGTGCGTGCGTACGCGCAACACAGAACGTGTAGGACTCACAGAGTACAGTCCAATCCAGTCAAAGGTCGCCACGGTGTACTCCGAACTAATTCTGAACTGGCAATTGTGGACCTCGGAAGCCACCCAGACATTGGGCCGCTGACAGACAAATCCCACCAGCCAGCAGGGTTGAAGCGCTTTCGCGGAAAGCTGAAATGCACATCAATTAATGAACCATGCCTGCTCAACCGAATATGGCAGCGAGGGTAAAGGTAGAGGGAGTAAACTCTGGAGGGAGGGGGTGGAATGGCATACCGTAAATCCTCCAATACAACCCCCTCCAATAGTGCCCCCGGGTACGTCAAGGTAGAAATAATGAGAGCCCCCCGCTGCGATAGTGCCGGGGGCAAGGGGTATGTTGTGCCATGTGCCCTTTATGGGCAAAAATATAGTGGTAGGTACATTTATATCGTGTATACACACTACTACTAACCAATAATAATACGTTTCAGCAACTATTAGAGGTAAATCAACCATTAAATGTGGCAAAAGTGATCAAAATCACCGAAAAATCGGCAATGTTGACAGCGAAACTAGCATTGCCATTCAAAATTTTTAGGTTGAAATAATAGAAGCCCCCCTCCAATAGTGCCCCCGGGTAAGGAGAGGTTGAAAAATAGCGCCCGGGGGCACTATTGGAGGATTTCCGGTTGTTGTTTTGTATTCGCGGGGGGTCTCACTTTAGACGAGAATATGTGGGGGTGGGGAGGGTCAGGTTTTGCAAAATTTTATGGTAAAAAAATGCAGTCACATGGGTACGGTCAAGTATACTGTAAAAGGGACAACTTCTAGTCTGGAGGGGGGCATACCTGTAACTGGGTCTGGAAAGAGTGGGGGGGGGGGGGGAGTAAATGGCCAAATTCTGGGGGGGGGGGTGTCTGGAGCAAAAAGTGGGGCGGGGGTAGCCGGCCATTTTTTTTAGTTATACTGGTACTTTTTGGTCAAAAATAAATAGGGTCTAAACAGTGTTATTTAGCTGTTTTATGGTCATATAACACTGAAAAGCACTGAAATGCACCAACATTACTCACTTTTATCGTTTTAGACTGAGTGAAAATCCCTTGGGAAAATTCTGGGGGGAGGGAGGGTTGGGGGGGGGAGTTGGGTGGGTGTTGTAAAAATAGTGCGGGGCCTCCAACCCCCCCCCCCCCCAGTTACAGGTATGGAGGGGGGGAGGGGTAAGTTTAGAATGGGAGAACACCCCCTCCCAGTCGCAGGCATTTCGTGCAAGCACGCACGCACTCGCAAATTAAAGATGGCGACGACTGGCTTGTGATCGCTAACTCGAACGGAGTCGATAGATCGATAGTCGATCGGTTCGATCGCCAGCAGTCCGCTGCGTCGCTTGGGGTTGTTGCCGACCAAGTCTTGGACCTTGTATAGGACTCGATCGCACCACGAGGGTACACGACTAAATCACGCATTGCGCCAGGTTAGGCCGTATTTACGCATCATAATTTGGGTGGAATACTATTGCTTGTGTTGTGACACATTCACTGGCGCAGGCGCCAGCGTATGGCCTAGCAGTAGAGAATCGACCTCTTGCGCCGGCACGGTTCTGGGTTCGACTCTTGATGGATCCACCCACTAGATCGAGGACTTCCCTCTCAACAATGGATTCTCTCGTCCCGTCGCTGCCTAGATTACAGATGGCGCTCTTACAAATGTCTTTGGCTAATTATTAGACTGGAAGGGGTCATGGAGAAGGGCCACGCTATGTGGGCCATTGACGGCCTCCTAGCGTTGCCCCAAATCCAACAACAACAACAACAACACAGCCAGACACCGACACGCACACACGCAGGCTTTTTCCGAACTTCGTGTCAAACTCGGACGTATCAATCAAATAGCGGTAGGTGGGCTGGAATGCGATTTTGGCCTCTTCAAAGTGTCTAAACGCGTCGCCCGAACGCATGCACCTGATCAGCTAAAAGTGAAATTCTTCAAGATGAACATTTAATGATAAAAATAGCCAAAAAGCTGGCCTGATCGCTCCCCAGCAATTGTTCGACCGAATCCTTCGCTTTCAAATATTTTATGGCTCCTTCCGCCGACGGGAAATCCACTCGAAAATTGAGGTCGCCCAAGCAAATAACAAAGCTAAAAAAAACATTTTTCAAGCATCATATCCGTGTACAAATCCAACAGAAAGAAGCTAATAATTGGGCAAATTAAACTGACTCCAGCGCAATATCCGCCAAAACGGTGTCGACGCCAAACTTTACATTCTTCACCATGGTATTGTACTCCTGAAAATGTGAGACTATAATAAATCACTTCAATTAGATTTAATGAAATCAGGGTGTACGCGTCAGCGTACAACCCTAATATGTGACCACTTCTCAATGCGGGTTTTTGAATTTTCGATCGCCTATAACTTTTGATTGCCTGAACGGATTTCGACGCGTTATGGCGCAAATGAACCGCCTTCTTCTGGGGCATCGAACGCGCCATAACGCGTTTCCTTGTTTTACTGTAAGAGGTCAATAGTTCCAAAAATGTTCCAATTTTGCGGCTTTTTTTTTTCATGTTCTCCTCCCAGTTTTTGGAGCACTGCTCACCAACGCCGGAAGCAATCCGGATGAAACTTTGCACGTATGGGCGACCCATGGCAACAATTTGTGGTGCCAAAAGATTCTTGTCTAGACTTTGTATATCCAGAGATATTGCTGATTTTATGCTTTTCTGAAGGACCCGAAAAGTTTGTGCCCTATAGGCGCTCCAACCGTTCGTCGCAGAGCTTCGCTATAAAGGGGAAAGTTGATGGCCAGGACCTAACTTAGAAAAGTTTCAACATTTGGACCGCATTGGACGCACCAAAATACATCTCCCCATTATACCAATGACATAAAATGGCGATATTTCGGTGTGGTTAGCTCGGATCGCTTTGAGGTCAATAATAAAGTTGATCACCAATTGGTGTGGAACATTTCATTCCTTAGTGCCAACGCGCTCCAACGCACCAAAATATTTTCACTTCCGGGAAAATCGCTATATCTCGATGTGGGTACGTCGGATCACTTTGGCTAAAACACAAAAGTTGACCGCCTGCACGTGTAGATCATTTTGATTCTTTACATCCCTATGCTCCGACGAACCAATACGGCACTGCAGACGTGCACGCACGCACGCACACCTTCAAATGGGCTGCTTCACAAACAACTCGATGTGGGTAGGTTGGATCATTTCGGTTTAAACACAAAAGTTGACCGCCTAGTCATAGCGATCATTTTCATACTTTACATCACTATGCTAAAACGCAGCAATACATGTATAGCACAACTGCAAGCGCAGGCAGGCACGCACGCACGCACATAATGTACCCCCTATGGCGCAGCACATCGTGCGCGCATGTCTGTCAGACCGGTTGCAAGTAACGCGCGGCACACTTCTTTGTCCAGGTGTACACTGTATCAGAGCGGATTTTGGATTTTTTGATCGCCTATAACTTTTGATTATCTGAACCGGTTTTGGCGCGTTTCTATACGATGTGTGTCTCCTACTGCGATTGAGGGATTCCACCGGACACGCTACATTTGCTTTTTTTTTGGTACGCTGAGGCATGTGTGCGTTCTGGTCTGCTGCTGTATGTCTGTATGTGCGTGCGTGCGTGGGTGCGTGCGTGCGAGCGTGCGCACGTGCGGGCGCACACACGTGTGTGCAGTGCATACATGCGTGTGAGCGTGCGTGCGTGCCCGCATAGGTTTTGCGTATCAATGCTTGTCTTACGAAAAAACACTGTATTAAGGAAAAATTTGCAGGTGGCTGCAAAAAAAGGTGAATATGTGACGCTATTTGTTAAAGTCCAGTTTGAAAAAGAGGGGTATTAATCAAGGCACGCCTCAAGCCACTTACGCTTTGCAGCTGATCAACTTCAATTTGAACAACCCGTGTATAAAAACTGAACCAAACGCAGCAACACGTCACATATTTGGCATTTTTTGTGCGAGCCACCCTCATTCAGCCAAAACGCAACAGCAACCCTTTCACATCTCATCTCTCTCTGACAATGCATTGCCATTGGCCATTACCATGGACCTGGCACAGCCAAACTTCCTGGATAAATAATCGGCACCCTGCTAACATTTGTGACATGTAGGTTGCCACTGCAGTTAGTGATGTGTAGGCAATGCATACATACTGTACTGGCTCCATTTGTCATTCCCCTTTTGGCGTTTCATCCAATGATGACCTACAACGTTTGCATAGTGCAATGCAGCATTTAACATCTTGTGCGTGAGTGCATGCGTGCGTGCGTGTGCTTTCTTGCGTGCGTGCGTGCGTGCCTGCGCGCGTGCGAGCCTGCGCGTGCATCGTGTTCCATGTGCAGGATTATGGGGTCCTTCCTGTCTGTCTCACAACCAAGTGGCATTCTGTCATGCGGCATATGTGAATGCAGTGTGTGTAGGTCCTAATAATTGCCACTGCACCATCGTATGCACGCGAACACAAAAAATGCCAAATATGTGACGTGTTGCTGCGTTTGGTTCAGTTTTTATACACGGGTTGTTCAAATTGAAGTTGATCAGCTGCAAAGCGTAAGTGGCTTGAGGCGTGCCTTGATTAATACCCCTCTTTTTCAAACTGGACTTTAACAAATAGCGTCACATATTCACCTTTTTTTGCAGCCACCTGCAAATTTTTCCTTAATAGAAAATCCACCTGTATTCTAATGCTGAGATTTTCATTATTTGGCGAAAAATGACAATTCACAAAGGAAATTTGCGTGCCGTCGCTCAACGTGATTTGAACAGCAACGCAGCCCTTCATTCCCTGAATTGTTTTAACATTTGGAAGTAAAATAAAAATAAATGCAAAAACCATTTCGGCAGTCCGCATGGAGTCAAAATCGATCCTCTTTACGCAACCCAACAATTTCCGCTTGACGTAAACGCATAGGACCAGCGACAGCTGTCGGTACTAAATAAAAAGAAAACAATAATTCGAATTTCTACGGAGAAAACGAAGGAAAACGAATTTATCACCGGTAAAACGAGTTCAAAAAACCCAAAATTAGACAAATATTCGCGCAAAATTAGCAGAAAACGGTCGGAGACGCCTGAGAAGACGGGCACGTTGATCGGTGCCTCCTGAAAGCTAAAAACAAAAACTTATTTAAGAAAGAAAGAAAAATGACAAGGGCAGGATCCGAACCCTAGGGCGACTACGTCGCAGGCGCGTACTAACTCATCGGGTAAAAACTTCTCCAAAACTTCGGAATTGACATCCAAAAACGGCTGAGCACCGCGTATGTTGAACGTCGCGGTGTAGAGTCTAAAAAATTCGATAAACAAAAGCATTGCTATTAAAAAAAAGTAAAAGTCGCACTTGAGTTGCCGAGACGAACTTTCCATAACTGCATCTGCATTCTGGCAATACCTACTTGCGCGGGGCAATACGGTAGGAGGGGCACATTTGGGAGGGGCAGCCCAATTGATATCTACTTGGGGGGAGGCTCAGGCTCAAGTTTAGGCTTTTGCTTAGGCTTAGGCTTAGGCTTTTGCTTAGGCTTAGGCTTAGGCTAAGACGAGATCAGGCGTAGCTTGCCTCCCCCCCCAAATGTGCCCCTCCTACCGTAGTGCCCCGCGCGAGTAGGTTTTCCCTGCATTGGGCATTCTCTATCGCATGTTTGCGATGCTCAATTCCTAGTGGGACACCGTTGGACACAGCGGGATCACCGTATCCGTCGCCGAATAGCGTGTTTTTCTGTATTCAAATTCAACTGCATCGCATCACAGTCGCGGAAACAAGCAAAATATGAAGCGCAAGATCGAGATCGAAGTTTGGGGCAGGGACGATGCGTTGTGCGCGAGATCCTGCAAGAAATGCGGAGCGGCACATCAGCGCGAACGGCTCGCTCAGCCGCTGAAGAAATTAGCGTGCGGCAGTCGCAGTCACCAATAATTTTTGTAAATGTTTGCCAAAACTTCTTGTTGTCTAGGAGCTGACTGGACACACTGTCAGCAAAAGCGCGGTGGATAGTCGCGGGCGAGATGCCGAGGTTGGCAAGAGGAGGCAGGCGTTCGCGCTCGCGGTTCGCGTTCGCGTTCGGCTTTCAGTTCGGTTCGCGTTCAGGTTCGCGCTCGGCTGCGGCGTCGACCCTGCCACGACGACAACAGCGTCGTGCAGCTTGGCGCCGACGCCGACTGGGCTGCCTTCGACAGCCAGGGCGCCTACCTGCTGTTCTACGACCGGCAGACGTGGTGACACTTGATCTCATGCGCCTCGTTCACATTAAACATCTTTTTATGCGAGTCTCGTGAGTATTTATTCGCGTAAGAAGGTGCATTTGCATGTCATCGTCGCCGCCGCCGCAAGGTGCGCCGCATACAGACAACGCCATTGCCCGAGGAATTTTGTATATATTCCGTATATTTTGCACGTATTTATCTATACCAACTTCTACGATTAGCACGTTGCACGTACTCGTATTTGAATTGGGCGGTACCGTACTTGCAATTGAGCATCGTTTGTTTCCAGTTGAGCTCCGTTAACGCACCTTCTCTATAGGCGTTTGAAACCCGTCATCGTCATCGTCATCGTCATCGCCGTTTCGCTATACCGCCACCATCGTCATCGCCGTTTCGCTATACCGCCACTTCAATAAATACTGTACGGCGAAGTTTTTGAGCAGATAACTAGTTGCTAACTCGTTACTGCTGCGAACTAGTTGAAAGCCGATTAATTAAGTTGGCCGCGATCAGACACAACATGGAGAGGGCCGCGTCGGAACAGTCCACGTTTAGAGGAGACCCTCGCCCCTTTTGCTTTCAAGATCAGGTCTATGCTTTTGCTTTCAAGATCAGGCCTATCTTAGGTTTGCAGATGCTTAGTTTGCAGTTTTCAATTCACAGAAAATACATTCGTAGCTACCTACACCTATGAGGGCAGCTGGACAGGTGCCTTCACGGGGATCCAATTACGATTTTTATAAGACTGGTGCTCTTCACCTGTCGAGGCGTCAGCGCTTGCGGGTGTTGTTTCCTCGAAGAGAAGAAAAGCCCGGTTGCGGCTGGGCCTTTAATCAAAAGGTATTTCAACAGAACCTGTCGGATTCATTCGCTTATTGGCAAAAGGGACTTCTTCAAACGCCAACGCACCTGGAAATGTCGACTTTGGCGGCACAATTGTCGGCGACTTGCACGTCGGACGCGTTCGGCGCCAGGATGTGCGCGTCGCTGACGGCGACGAGCGTGTCGATGCTCCTGTACGCGCTGGTGCTGGCCGCCGTGGTCGCGGGTCGACGAGGCGTGGACGTCGACGAGACGCTGAGGTCGGCCTTCTTCACGTTCACGCTCTCGAACGGCGCCGCCGACGCGCTCGAGTTCCTGCGCTCCTGGCTCGCGGCCAAGCTGCGCTTCTGGGGATGGTTCTTCGACGAGTACGCCGCGCTTGACCCGGTGCGAGAGGGGGACGAACTGTAGCCTGCTCTGCTCCAGCAAGACTTCTTCTCGTTCCAGTTTCTGTCAAAATTCGGCGCGTCCTTCGGAGTGGAGCTCGTCCTCACGCAGCTCGTCGGCATCGCTGTGATCTGCGCGAATCGCTTCACGGCCATTGTCGTGCCGCTCCGCCACAACAAAGTCGGCGTCGCACCAGCTGCAGCTGCTGCACGATTGGTCGCGGAGAACGCTGCTTTCAGCTCTGGACGAAACGAACCGTTCGCGCCTGTCTGCTGCTCCAGTGGCTGCCTCCGGCTCTTCTTGTGCCCTTTGCGCTGCCCGAAAGACGCGAGTTCCACCGATTGCCCAACTCGAGTTACGTCGGCCAATACGAGGAGCACACGCGCCACGCCTTCGTCTACGTTCTCCTGCCCGTCGTCATCCTCTCGATCACCCTCTTCGTGACCGCTCTCTACGTCGTCATGCTCTGGCACCTGGTAATTAAGGCTGTTGTCGGTCTCTGATGACGAGGCATCGTGGGGTTATTGTTGTTGTTGTTGTTGTTCGATTAAGGGCAACGCTAGGAGGCCGTCAATGGTCCGTATAGCATACCCACCTCCATGACGCCTTCCCATATAGAGCTGCATACAATCCCAAGAACGCCATCTGTAATCTAGGCCAGCGATGGCACAGCCATTGAGAGGGGAGTCCTCGATCTAGTGGATCCCTCAAGAACCGAACCCAGATCCTTGCGCGCAAGAGGCCGATTCTTTACCACTAGGCCATACGCTGCTCCCTCCCCACCCGGGTGGGGGGGGGGGGGGAGAGCGACTCGCCGCGGTTCGTTGCAGATTGCGCGTCGCGGCCACGACGCGACCTGGAGCTCCGCGCAACGGCTGGAGCTGAAGTTGGCCGCGTGCGCGTCGGCGAGCGTCGGCTGCTGCTTCCTCTACGTAGTGCTCGGTGTGCTGATGATGGCGACGGGCGGCGCGGCGCGTTGGCAGACGCTGCTCGCCCTCCAGCAGGACCTCTTCGTCTGCCACAACCCCTACGCGCTGCTCGTCACGTCGGCGACCGTCCGCCGGCGGTGCCGCGCCCTTCTCGACTGTTCTAGCGCAAAGGGGTCCTCGATCGCCGCCCTGCAACCAACTTTCGCTTCACGCACCAAGCACCGCTGACCAAGTTCAAGCTCAAGTTCAAAGTTTTTATTGATGAACTATACAATGTGACCGACACCGTCTGCGCGAGGCAGAGCCGTAAATCGAGTACAAGTCACTGGGACGCCCACTCACCAACCGGTGGCACGCGTGAGCCACTGCCGAGACGTATTAGTGCCAAAAATGACACTGCGCGTCATTTTTGGCACTGAAGCCCAAAATTCGATGTTAAACAATTATACCCCCACCCTAAAAGACTCCCTTCATCTAAAGGACAAATTGTGTCAGTGTCTGTCTGTGTGTATTACCTACAGTGCCTATGGGAGCGTAACCCCTCCACGCCCTTCGCGCCAACCAAGCTCAACACTAGAGTTGGGAAAAATACGTTTTGACTTTGGAAAGACGTATTAAAAAATACGGTAATTTTTTAATAGTTTTAATTCTTTTGTTTTTTTTTTAGAGTACGTTCACACATCGACTTTTCCAGTTTATTAGCCCCCCCCCCTACAAATACACCCCCTCCTACGGCTCGAATGAAACAATTACCTCCGGGTGCTTAATTATAGGGCCTACGGTATGCACAATTTACATACATAACTCACGGAAGCTACAGTGGCAAGCAGAACTGGCAAGCAGTTGCTACATGAGAAATTGCAGCAGTGGTATGGCTCCTAGTGTTTGCAAATTCAATTTGAACAGTGCAGCAAGACATAGCAATCAGTAATCACTTGATACATAACAGATCATCATCATCAGATACATAGCACACCTATACATAGGTACATCTCGGATGGAAAAATTGGAAATGGTTTGTCTGCCCGTTCATTCATTCGATTATCTTATCGGTTACACAGTGGATTGAGCAATTTGTGCAAAGTATGTAGGTACCCTCAGGAGAGGTTGCAAAGACGACACATTCGTCGCCAGCACTACCCGCGTTATATAACGCAGAATCAAATATGCAGGACCGATTCTAGGTGGACAACGCCGCAGCCAACACCAGTATAGCCATGACCCCAATACTTTGGTGATTTTGAGTGGCCGCAGAAGTGAGCCGCCGGAGTGGTTGCAGAAGTCTTGATCTCTGCAGCAGCACACGGTCATCTGGTGGGGCTGGCTCACTGCATCGCAGCCGTCCGCCCTGCTCGCGCAGTGGCCATCGCAGCCGCTTTCGAATCGCTGAAGCATGCAACTCGGCATTGCAATTCGTACATAGCACTACCCAGCGTCTACGCGTCAGCGTAGAAAGTGTTTTCCATTTAACGCAATTAAGAAACCGAGCATCCCCGTCCAATTAGCCCCCCCTCACAATTAGTCCAATTTTACTGGAATATCAAACCCCCTTAATTAAATTACTCCCTCCCCTACGGCCCCCAAAGGTTCAAGTGTCGTTCGAAGTTCGAAACTTGCCACGCTCCCGCTGGGTCTGGGTACAGCTCGCCGCAGCCGACTCCCCACCAGCGACAACTCGCCGCCATCACAAATTGTTCTTTTCAGACATAATGTCCACCGAAAATAAACGAGCAGAAAAATCCGTAATTGTCTATCCGTTCGACCGTTCATTCTCGTTATTACCGTCCCGCTCCCTTTAACGGCTCAACTGGTCGGTCTTCGGGCGACCATTCAGGTAGCATTCTTTCAGGGAGCATTCTCTGGACCCGGCGGCAAAACATTTTTTTAATATCTTAGTCCAAAATGGCCAAAAAATGTGCTATAAGACACGTATAGCATGGCGTTTCTTGATCCCAAACAAGAATTTTAATAACTCTTGCGCCGCTTCACGGATTTGTTTCAAAATTTTGATGGATGTGCAGTAGACCGGAGGAAAGGTGTTCTCCAATCTTTGCCTAAATCGGTGCTGACAATCGCAAATGCCACGCATTCGCGCAAAGGTAATTTTCTTTCACAATTTTTGCGAATTCATTATTGATTGCTACCGGATAATATTTTCTGGCGACGACTGCGAGTTCTGCCAGAGGGAAATGAATTGTTGCTATTTAGTTATGCTCTTTTTTTATTTTTCAGGCTTGCAGACGTCTCCTCGTTGCATGGTTCATTTTCTTTCGTTGGTTTATCATTTTGCATTTTATATTCTCCTGGCGGCTCGTTGGCCGTGGTCGTTGAGTCGGCGGCGGCGAGAGGTCCCTTTCGGCGCTCCCGCTGGTCACAGTATGCATAGTCAGTTGCTGACAGGCGTGAGTCGCTGTACAGCTGAAGAGGCCGTTGTGACATTGGACTGAACAAGATAAGCGTCGTTTTTTATACGAGCCGCAATGCCATCGGGAATGGGACAACTAGGCGCCGCCGACTAGGCGCCGGCCAACTGGGCGCCGCCCAACTAGGCGCCAGGCCGTCATGAGCCAACTAGGCGCCCGTCCAAATAGGCGCCGGGTGGAGTGGTCTAACTAGGCGCCATACACACCAATACGATCGTATAGCCAAAGGAAGCGTCTCGGATGCGGATAGGGAGAAGGTTCGCGTCTCAGGTATTGGAGCGGGACACGTATCAGAAGGGTGTGCTTGCACTGCACTATGCAGGAGGGCATGTCCTACATAGGATAGAAACGCATAGCTGGCAATTACGCTTGTTCCTGTTGCCTGCAAAGCCGAGGCATGGTTTGGCCAAACGGAGTTTGGGTTTTCCAAGTACCTATGACAAACAACCGCCTACAACTCCAAACCCCCCAAACCAGTGATTGTCATGTGTGCGGTATTGTTAAATGATGAACAGTTGAACTTAAAATCCAATAACATACAGATTACAGATACAGTCTTATCTGATGCTCATGGTGTAAAGCATTAACGGCATCTAAGCAGCGCGCGCCAAGTTTAACCATGGGGCGCCTAGATGGGCAGGCGCCCACTTGGCTGGCACCTAGTTGGGCGGCGCCCAGTTGGCCGGCGCCTAGTCGGCGGCGCCTAGTTGTCCTAGACCGAATGCCATCCGCTTACGGGCAAACGACGTAGTAGATGGGTGCAGCGATAGCGAGAAAAAAACGATAATAATCCACCGCATGGCGGCAGTGCGACGACAACAAAGTAGAAAAGAAAGTTGCTCTGCTTGTACAAGTCACGAGTAGCGCAGTGTCACCAGAAAGGAAATTAATATGCTCTGGCAGGTACAGAATAGAGCACATGCGTACAGTAATACAGCTCTTTGATGATGCCACAGAGCAAGCGCTCCAACAACGCCTATTGTATGGCTAACACTTGCGTCATCTACACGATGTTGTTGTATGTTGACGTCACTAGCGGATCCAAAGGGGGGGGGGCGGGGGGGCGTGCCCCCACCTGTCGTGGTCGGCAAAGGGGGGCAGCGGGGGCAGGCGCTGCGGGCAGAGAAGGGGCTGAGGGCAGGCGTTGGGGACAGAGAACGTCGCGGGGGCAGGCAAAGGGGGCAGAAGGGGCCCAGACGAGAGGGAAGAGGGACGAATCGGGCTAATATTAGCCTATTTCCCATAGGTTTACACACTCATAACCGGAAAATGTTTGCCTGCGGCGCTGTAGTGTATGGACGACTGCGTTTGGACTAAGGTTTTGACTCTATATTTTGGTTCAGCTCGCCCATCCAAAGTAGAGATGCACGTAAGGCACGTAAAGGGGGGCAAGGGATGCAAGCTGACCTAATGTGACTGTTTCGCCCAATAAAATAATGCTCAGATGTAGGATGGAAAACCAAAATTTTCGCCTGCGGCGCGCGCTTTTGTGCATAGTTTCGGCCACAACTCATGCAAAATTCCTTGAAATTCTGAGGAATGAGGCAGTTAACCTTTGAAAATTTTCGCCTGCGGCGCGATTGCGAAAATTTGAACAAAATGTCTCACGTGTTCTACAAAAAATCAACCCAAAGAACCACAAAAATGCAAAGTGTGTGTTTTGTAGCGCCACTGCCTGTTAAGTGCTGAAAAACATGCGAAAAAGTGGGCTGCGGCGCCAAACGCGCGAAATATAGCTCTCCAATCGAAATTTAAGCCGAAAAAAAATTTTGAGCTTGCCCCCCCCCCCTGTCAGAAAATCCTGGATCCGCCAGTGGTTGACGTGTTGACGTTCTGCCATTCAATACGAAATACGTAGTGATTCAACATTCGTTGGTGTTACCGCGCACCTCGTTCAAGATTTGAATGCACTGAAAACGGTACAACTCGTTCAAATATTAGGTTGTCGTTTGCTCATACAGACGTTGGTGTGCTGCGTCTTCCGCTCTTTCCTTTCAACACCGCAAAGAGAAGCCCAACAAAATAGAAACCGCAGAACAACAACAACAGTTGGTCAGTATCACAGAGTCGTACAACCACCAAAGTCGGGAAGTGCCAAAAAGTAAAAGGTAAAAGAATTTGTAATGCGGCGACGATGGAAAACACGCGTCACAATTATTATCGCCGCTCGTCGACGCTATTGGCCATTGCGAGAATGAGAGGGAGAGATCATTGCTTAATAAATAAAAAAAAATTTAAAAAAATATCACAAAGTCGCGACTTATTTGGTTAATCGTTCGACGAGCTCCTCGCAGCTCCTGGCGAGTCGCAGAGAGCGCTCCCGCAAAAGTCGGATGAAGGTCACGGTGCGCCGTTCCCGGCGCCTTCCGCCTCCACCGGCGCTGCCGCGCCGACGGCAAAGGCCGGCCGCGCCGCCGACCAGGACGACTCGTCCGTTGCTGCCCGCGCCTCCGCTGCCCGCCTCGCTGTTGCCGCTCGGCCGGCGGACGTCCGTCGACGCCCGCTCGCGCATGAACAGCGGGTTCGCCGCGATCTGTCAAGCAGCGCGTTTTCTTGAGGCACGCGAGAACGAACGTACGCACGCACGCACGCACGCGAGTACGCACGTACAGGCACGCGCGTACCGACCGGCACGTGCACTCAGGCGCGCACCGGCACGCACGCACGCACGCATTCGCGCATGCACGCACGCACCAGCACGCACAAGCGCATCAGACAGGCACAGACGCACCGCACCGAGGCAGACTGGTGCACCTCGGCGCTGGGAGACCGGTCTCCGGCCTCGCTCTCGAGGTCGCCCTCCTCGGTGAGGTGGCTGCCCGTGGACGCGGCCGAGTTCCTCCAGCCCCAGAGGAAGGCCATGGCCCTCTGGGCGCGGCTCGAGGGCGACGACCTGCCGCCGCCCCCGCCGTCCGCCGCGCTCGAGCCGGCGGCGCGGTGGCCGGCGCTGGCGAACGACAGCGCCCTGTGCGTCTCCCTGACGAGCTGCTGGAACAGGCGGTCGACGCCCATCGTCAGACTGGCCGACACCTCGACGTAGGCGCCGCGGTAGATCTTCGCCAGAATGCGGCCCTCTGAACGAGAGATTCGCGTAGATTGCGGGGCACAACAATACGAGCTGCGGTGCGATTGTATTGCTCACCGGACTCCTTGACCTTCCGGTTCCTCTGCAGGTCGTTCTTGTTGCCGACGATGAGCGTCTTGGGCGGCTTGCGACTGCCGCGCGCCGCCTCCTTGCTCTTGGTGAGCCTTTGGAGGTCGAAGAGCGCCGTGGCGGCCGCCTTGTGCGAGGACCGACTCGCGATGTTGTAGACGACGCAGAGAATGACGGCCGTCGACGAGACGGAGCCCTCGAGCGCGCACTCCTCCTGCCAGTCCGACAGCAGCGCCGACGCCTGGAGTTTGTGCGAATTTTAAAGCTCCTGAAAGTTGTGTTTTGCGAAAATACAGCAGACCCTCTCGGCGGTCTCGCTCTCGGCGATCGTGAGCTGCAACTCCGTGTTGTTGACCAGGAGCGTGGCCTCGCGAGTCTCCAGCTCGACGACGACCGGCGGATCGTCGGCGTCGTCGTCACCGTCGCCGCCCTCGTCGTCTTCGAATCGGCTCGGCTCGCCCTCGTCGTCGTCGTCGGCCGACGTCAATCGTCGGCAGACGCCGGCGCCACTGCCGCCGTCGGCGTCCAGCACACCTCGGTGCGCCTCGTCGACCAGGCGTCGACTCAGCGTCGACTTGCCGACGGAGGGGGCGCCGACCTGCGTCGCTTCTTCATGTTTGAAAAAAAAAAGAAACGCACAGAGAAGCTGGCCAGCTCACCAGAAGCAGCAGGCATCGCTTGACGGTCGGAGTGAAGCTGTCGGCCCGACTGAGCCAAATCTCGGGACAGGTGGCCCTTCTGGCCGCCGCCGCCGCCGAGAAAGAGGAGGAGTGCGGCTGATCGACGTCGACGTCCGCGTCGTCGCCGCCCTCCTCGTCCTCGTCGTTCGTCAGTCGGACCGCGTTCGACATGGAACCGGGCGTTCTCCGACGGTAGCAGTAGCCCTGGTCGCGCACCTGAAGGATACAGTGTGCGTGCCGGTGCGTGCGTGCCGGTGCGTGCGTGCCGGTGCGTGCGTGCGTGCGAACATGCATGCGTTCGTGCGAGCATGCATACGTTCGTGCGTGCGTGCGAGGATGCACGCGTGCGTGCGTGTGCGTGCGACACGTGCGTGCCGGTGCGTGAGCACAGGATCACCTTGCCGTTCTTGGAGACGTGAAAGGATCGCATGCGTTGGTAGACGCGGCACTGGGGCGATGCGAGGAAGGCCTTCTCGGCGAGGCTCAGGCCGGCGCCGGTCACCAGCGGCCTGCAGGACTCGTCCTCCTCGCCCGCCCTCCCTCTCCTCCTCCGACTCTGTCCTCTGGGACTCCACTGGTCGCGTTTCCACAGCAGCTTCTTGCGCTCCAGCTCGTCCATCGCCCTGCAGTGTACACACACACACACACAGTCAATGTCCACGTACAACGACGTGTCGGTGTTGCTGTGTACCGTGTTCCATACAGGCAGCAGTATGGGTGGTCCAAGAATTGAGGCTACAGTCTACGTTATCGGGGAATATAAGTAAATTTATTCGTGGGGATTTACTAAGTTTTAAGTTCACTACCGTCCCACTGAAAATATATCAGCGCTAATTCAGAGCGTAAGAATCTCCCGCATGTCCAAAGTGCAGCATTTTACAGCGGCACTCAACGTATTGCGGCAGTGGAAATCTTAGCAGAAACGCCATATCGATCTGTTATTGAAATGCGAGCGCAACACAAACCACGCCAAAGTGCCGCAGGTGTGTGGTTCGAATGCACACATTGCATACGCCTTGTAGTGCATGTCTGACCATGACTACGCTACGCTAATGGATACCTATAGGTACCCTATGGTACACACATTTCTGTTTGGTTTGCTCCGCACTGCTATAAAGTGCAACAGAAGCATTGATCGCGGCGTCCAAAGAATGAAATTCGGTAGGAATTCGCACCGTACCGAACCAATTGAACGCCAACTGTGGATGACTGGCTATTTTTATCGCGCACTAGAGTTGTAAAGACAATCCGTATGCACGTTCATGCAAAAGAATGCATCGAATAATTCACGTTTTCAACTGGCTGCGAGCAACATAAACAGAATAATCATAAAAACATTAAACAAGAGGCAAAGGAACAGTATGTACACCAACGCACATATACCTATGTAACTTGGGCACTGCATACAAAACGAATACCGTAAATCCTCTAATAGTTCCCCAAGGCACCCTCAAGTTCTCCTTATCCGGGGGCACTATTGGAGGGGAGGCTCTAGAATTTCAATTGGCAATTCGGCAATGCTTGGGTTACCGTACGTACCATAGTTCCCTGCCTGCCAGGTACCTGAGCCTGCCGGCAAAGGAGAACGTGGAGCTGCTCTCTCGTATGGCCATCATTCTCAGACTCTCGATAAAAAAACGAGCCGTCCGGCGTCGGGCGTCGTCTGCTGCTGTCCCTTCTCAATCGGGCAAAGTGCAATTGTTTCTCCCTTTAGGCAGCAGAGACCGAAATACAAGGAACACACGGCGGGAGGGAGAAGACAGAGGCGTAAATAGGGCTGATAAGGCCAGGTCCAAAGCGCGAGGAAGCTAGTCGCTGCGCGCTCAATTAGCCTAGCGAGCTCTGCAGCCACTCTAATGGGTTATGGCCGTCCGCCGACGCACACGCGTACACGGGCGCACGCACGCACTGGATGGCTTGCGTAAGCGCGTGCACAAGCGACGTATACGCATACAGGGGACGTACGCACGTTGACCACCGCTTCGCAAACGCCCGCCAGAGTGCGTCAGCAGGCCACGCTTGAAATATGAATAGGAGCTGGAGCGACAAACAGGCGCCGTATACACCAAACTCCCACCGCCCCATCCACCCGTAATCCCGCAACGACGCAACGGGAGACATAATCCACTCAATGAGGCTATTTTGAGGCGACCGCTGACGGACCAGCCCTATTTTTCTGGGAATTTGAGGATGCAGCGCGTGTCCTCAAGAATAGTTGCCCTCTAACGATGTTGTCGCGAACGGCGAGTGCTTTCGTTTCGAGAAGACGGAAGGACGAGCGCGCTTGTTGCTTCTAAAGCAACTTCTGTACTCTCGAAAAAAATTTATGAGAGGCACTTTTGCTCGGCACCCGGCGACGACGACGACTCAATCCAATGGCAAAGCAAGGCAAGGCGGGGAACGCTTCTATGGTGCACCGCTTTTCCGCAGCAGTTCCTTTATTCGCCGATGAATGAACTGATGAAAGAGACAGAGAGACAGCGTAGCAGCCATCGATTACTCTCAGTAGGCGGATAACAATGCCCACTGCGTGCTCGCGAGTGCGTGCGTGCGCGTACGTGCGTACGTCCGTGCGCTCAAGCGTGGGCGCAGTGTGACATGGGTGGCTTGTTCTCCTCAGGAGAATAGGCACGCCATGCTTCACCTGTGAATAGGCACGCGCCAACGCCATGTTCATTTCACGCGCAATCGAGGCGATTAGAAGTGCAAAATACGCGTATATGCGCATAATGTATACGTTGTGTGAGCTCCAGCTGTTTGAGCAGGGTTCGGAATGGATGACAGAGCTAAAGGGGCGTGATCTTACACGTGCCCGCATTCCAAATGCAGGCAGTAGGTACATGGAATTCTAAATATTTGGAATATACTACAACACCGCTAAATTTTTAATTTCAAATTGGTACCTTGGCGGAACTAACCTCAATCTTCTAATACAATCTTTCATTCTCAAGAACATGACTCGAACTTTTGCGGAATCCAAATTTTGTAGGAACACACACACTCAGCCGATACCAGTAATAAATGCAATGCGCCAAATAAAAAAACTGCCTGACCTGTACTGTAGAACACACGTTGCAATCTTGCAACAAGTGCGAAATGTCAGCCAACAGTGTGTAGGCGTACAGCTTTGCCAAATGCCAGTTCAGCAAGCAAAACCCGTCACTGTCAGAATGAGTAAACATCTTTTTGCTGTGGTAATGCATACCTTGGCGCCCGTGGAGTTCGGTGTGGTCATTTATAGGTTGTTTTTCTTACAGGACAGGGGCAATTAAAAAAATTCTGGCAGAGGCAACGGTTCAATTCCGAGTTCAGACTCAGTGTTCAGACTTCAACTGTGTACTACCAACCTCTTGCAATAGCTGTGGGAAATGCATGCGCAACAAGCTGGATATGGGCAGGCAGACACTACTGTGCCTCAGAATAGCGACTCATTTGGGAGATCGTTATGACAACTCGATAGGATCGTAAACAAGTACTCGTAAACAAGTTTGTAAACAAGACAAATAGGTAGGTCCTTACCGTAAATCCTCAAATAGAACCCCCAATAGTGCCCCGCGTAAGGAGAGGTTGAAAGAAAGTGCCCTGGGGCACTATTGAGGGATTTACGGTATGTACGGAATAGGTACATGTACTAACAGCCTTCATTTTGTAGTTGACAATGTGCACCAACAGCACAAGTGCGACTTTGTGATCACGCACTACATCAACCTCAGGAGTGTACACATGCGTCAACAAACCCTGCACAATAACACTACAGCGTGTGCAACAATTCTGCAACAAACAACCACTGACATTTCGCGCTATTTGATTTATTTATTTGATCTACTCGACTGTCCATGGGTGCACCATCCAGCGTGCGTGGGTGCGTGCGTGTATAAAGGAGGAATACACTTCGATTCGGTTTGAATACGTTTTCGTTAACGCGAATTTACGTTCTTCTCAAGCTGAAGAGGTGCCATTTTTCACCTGAAATTGCACACTCTAGAGGAGAAACTTGATTAATTCCAGCAATTCGCCCCAATTCCACCCTTCGTGCGGCGCGTTGCGCGTGGGCACGCCAGTCAGCTAACGTAATGAGTTCGCAATTGCATTAGGGCCCAAGTTTGCAAAGCAACCGAACGCCGCTCCGCTATTGGATCCGCCATTTAGCCGATTCAATTGCGGGTAAGTGCACCGCGCAATCGAATACCGCAAATATTATCGTGAATATCTGTTTAAGTTCTTAGAATACAGTGTCCCTTCGTTTACTGCATCGCATTGAATTGTACTGTAAGGGCAGCGGATGGCCTAGCGGTAGAGAATCGGCCTCTAGCGCTACGTTCGATTCTTGATGGATCAGCTAATAACAAGTTTTCTCGTTCTGGCGCTGTCCTAGATTACAGATGGGTCGTTCTTCCTAACGTCTTCGGCTATAATTAATTACAATATGCGGCTCTAGACGGGAAGGCGTCATGGAGATGGGTATGCTATACGGGCTCCTAGCGTTGTCTCTAATCCAACAACAACAACAACAACGACTCCACAGTTCACGCTCTCTCACCTGGGCTCGTGCGCGTGGACGCTGGGAAAGGAGAAGATGCGGTCGCGCTTGGGCCGCCGGAGCAGCTCGTCCTCGGCCAGACTGCCCGAGGAGGATGCGCAGCTCGTGGTCGCCGAGGCGGAGGAGTGGGGCGAGGAGCCCTCGGGAGAGAGCACCCCGTGCTCGGGCAGGCAGGCCATCTTGGGCGACAGTCTCGACGGGGACGTCCTCCTCTCCGTCTGCAGCACCGACAGCGGCATGGAGCTGCGTCGCTGCTGGCCGCCGCCGCCGCCGCCGCCGCCCGAAGAAGAGGAAGAAGAAGAAGCCATGCCGGAGAGCGCGCAACTGAAATGCGCCACCGCGAGGATGAGAGCGAGAGCGAGCGAGAGAGAGAGCGGCGGGCGAACGAGCGCAAATTATCCCCATTGGGAGCCGCCCGCGGCGCGCTTCCTCCGCTCGTCGTCCGCCAGCCGCTAATGAGCGAACCGAGCCGGCCCGGAGCCGGCGCCGACGCGCCCGAGCGCGCGGGCGCAATTGGCGAGTCGCGACGACGACTGCCTGCCAGGTGGCAGTCGGCCGAGAAAAAGCGCCTCCGCGGCGCGGAGCGTCCCGCCGACGTTCGTTAATCAAATGAAAAGCGAGCTCGGGGGGGGCTGCAGGGAGGGGAACTTGAGGCCTTGGGCTGCACACAGTCCACTTTGGAGAGGCTAAAAGCCGCCCACCCGGCTGACGACGCTCGCTAGTCTCCCTCCCTTGCCCAGGCCCTCATCCCACCCCCCCCCCTCGCGAATGGAGGGGGAGGCTAAAAGGCGCATGCGCCGAGCTGGCCGGCCCGACTCTCTAATTCGCCAACAGCCGCCCGAGGCGACGGAAGGCGAGTGGGAGAGCGAGCGGACAGGAAGAGAATTATGAAATGCCGGTACTGGGACAAGGGGCCCTAGTTCCCCCCATTCTAGTAGGCAAGGGGCCCTAGTAGATTGGAAACGACGTGCGACAAGGGCCCTAGGCAGGGTCCTCGGCAAGGGGCCCGGCCCTACCCTACCCAGAAATTTGGCACAGCAGCGGCGTCGCTGCGCTTTAAAAATGTACTCACTTTACGTTGTGTGCGTTGTATTCCTGATTGGATCAGAGGCCGCAGATTGTAGTCTGGGTAGAGAAGTGTAGCACGTTGACAGAAGCAATGACCGACTTGGACACGATTGTCGCTCACCCACATGGACCAACTATCAAGGTCTGCTTAGATGCGTGCCTTTTTCATTGTATTCTTTCACCCCAAAACCTCACTTTACGCTCAAAAAAAAAAAAAGCCGCATGTTGGGTTGTGCTGCACACCCAGCCTGATCTGGATCTGGATGAGATTGCTTGTGCATACAAAGACCGAGCATTGCTCCAAAATTGCGCATGTGGGTCGGCAGTGATGGTTAGCTTTTCGTGCAGGGTGCTAGGGAAATAAAATGTAAAAAGAAATGCAACAGCCAAAAATTAGCAATCTAACGTTAAAATCAGCGGTGGCCCACCCTGTACATACAAGCGGGTTGCGCTCTCCGTCAGAAGCTAAGACTCTCTCTCTCCCCCACATCTTGATTGGAAGTGAAGAACTGGTCTGTTCTCGAACCAATGGTTTTCCTCTGGATATTGTTATGCACATACACAGCAACCGCATACATGTATGCAGTGCAGATGAAGAAAGTTGCGGGGGCAGTCCAGAAGTTGGGAGGGGCAGTCCGCCCCACCCTGCCCCCTCCAGCCCCACTAACTAGCCCCTTGTCGCAAGGCCCCTGCCCCTAGGGCCCCTTGCCCACCACAGCTGATTACAATCTACTGGCTAGTAGGGCCCCTTGTCTCCTAGGGCCCCTTGTCACACATTCGAAATGCCGACCTCCTCCCCGTCCCCCCCCCCGCGGCAACTCGCCGCCGCCCCTATTCAACCGAATACATCGCATCGCATGTACACCGTCGTACACACACACGCACGGTCGAGCAAGCGCGGAGAGCCGCTTGTGGAATTAAACGAATGCGATTTGGCTCGACGAAGCTAGGCTAGGAAGCGCCCCCGACGTCAGCCGTCGCTGGGCGCACCCCGCAGCCCCCCCCCCCCTCTCCCTTCAGCCGCATCGCATGCGAGCGAGTGTACACGACACGACACACTGGGCGGGGAATGTTCGCATGTACGTACGCACAGGGTGGGCGCTAGCCGCCAAGTGAATTCCTCTAATCGGATTCGCTTTCTTCCTCTCGCTCGGAAGGGTAGGCTAAAATCTGGCGGCCAGCTGCAAACGACGCAGACGGGCGCATATTGAGATACACTGTTGACGAAATTTAAACTGGGAGAGTTGGTACTGTAGAAACAGGGGCAGCGTATGGTCTAGTGGCAGAGAATCGGCCTCTTGAGCGCACGGTCCTGGGTTCGATTCTTGATGGATCCACTAGATCGAGGACTTCCCTCTCAATGGATTTCTCTCGTGCTGTCGCTGCCTTAAATTACAGATGGCATTCTTCCAAAGGTCCTTGGCTAATTATAGGTGCCATAAACCCTATAATTAGTCCCCCGGGGGCTAATTTTTGTCTGCGAGCTCTAGGAGGGTGTACAATTATAGGGGGTGGGGCGTTAATTAGATGGGGGGCTTATAAACTGGAAGTGTCGATGAGTGGGAAGATGTGTGGGCAAAAAGGCGCGTGGAGGCGATTTTTAAGGGAAAAAGGCGCTGTGCACACAAGTTGGTACACTCTAACACACTCTCACACAGTCTCACATGCACATACGTGCACATGCATACACATACGCGACATGCACATGCATACACATACATACACCCAGACATGGAAACATGTGCCTTTTAGACGATGGTTTATTTAGTTAGGGAGGGGGCGTATTTATAGGGGGGGGGGCTTATTAACTCAAAGTGGTCTTGGGAGGGTGCATTATTATTATAGGGGGGGGCTAATTATAGGGAGGATAATTATAGGGTTTACGGTAAGTTGCTCTAGACGGGAAGGCGTCATGTAAATGATGGGTACCTGGGAACTTGTCAAAAAAATTATTCAAGTTAAGCTAAGTTATTTTCAAGCTGAAAATTTTGAAACAAGTTAAGTTGAAGTTAGTTAAATTGACCCTCGATTTCGAAAAACAAGAACGACTTTTACACGTCGTTGTGCTTTCTTGATGTCCGCCGTGGCAACAGGTTACGTGCCACAACACCACAAAAATCGGGCAACATTTCTTTCAGATGCACCTGAGTGTGCGCGGTATACACAAATCTCGCATAACTTTCAAGTTTTTTAAAGTTCACTTTAGCACAAGTTAACTTGAGTTACTCAAGTTATTTAGAGTGTCTAACTCAAGTTAAAGTTAGCTCAAGCTATTTGGACCTCGAAAACTCAAGTTAAAGTTAGCCTAACTTTTCAACAACTCAACTTCAATTTACAAGTTAACGTAACTTTTCATTTTAAGTTCCCAGGTATGGGTATGCTCAATGGGCCATTGACGGCCTCCTAGCGTCGCCACAGATCCAGCAACAACAACTGGAGGAATGCTCCGACGTTGCTAACTTTCTCGGCCAGACTCCTCGGTCAAGGTTGATTTCAAGTCGCGGTCTCAGTTCCTCAGTTTCAGTTTTAAATGACCAGACGACCCATTCATTACACAGCACCGAGCGGCCAACCATTGTCAGACAACGGGGGAAGGCCAATGGTATACAGTACAGCAGGCGCCAGCACACACGGGATACGGCAGGATTCACGGTAAGAATTACTGAAAGTTCAAGTTACTACGCTCACATCACACTAGACGCCTATAGTTTTAAAGAATGAACAAAACTACCGTCAATCCTCCAATAGTGCCCCGGGGCGCTTACCAACCTCTCCTTACCCGGGGGGACTATTGGACGGTCTCTAACAGTCAACCAGAGATGAAACTGTAATCATTGCCGCCAATACGGCGAACGCTACGAGACGGATTCCCCCCCCCCGGAGCTCGTGGGTGGACGCGCATTCCACAGACGGTGCCAAGATGTCGCACTGTTCCGCTCTTCGCCAGTGCGTCAAAGGGTGCCCGCATTGCTGCTGCTGAGGCTGAGCGGCGGCCCAGTCGGCCCAGAGGTCGCGCGTCCACGAGCGCCCGCTGCTGCGGCGTGTCGGCGACCACGCGCCCGTCGTCTTCAGGCAGTAGCTCGGCGGAAGCCTCGCCACGTGCGGATGCCTCGGCAGCGCCTCCTACATACATACTAGCGATAGCGAGCCTTCCCCGAGCGCTGAGGATGGGAATTCGCGATAACGCCTTCGTCGGGGCAGTCTTATTACAAAGCTTCCTCGGTGTGGTGGTGTTGTATGGGTTGCTCTCTTTCTATGATGCAGCATGCCCGGCAATCTCTGTCAATGTGAACATATGTGAAAGAATCGGCGCTACTCGTACACTCGAAACCTCGTACACCTCGAAATTAGTGCCATCACAGTATCACCTGTACCTACAATACAAGGTACCTAGGTACCTCCATATTCATGTATGTATCACCTGTACCTACAGTACCGATCCATATTCATGTCAAGACGGATGCACATGTCATGCAGATAGACGTCAAAGAGTAGTTCCTGGTCGCTCGCTGCCACGTGCGTGGGCGGCGTGCGCGAGCAATGCTCTTTGCGCCATTCGTCCGCCAGCCAAACGCATTAGCGAACAACAGCTGAAGTGGGCCGAGAGAATATTTCCAGCAGGTGCAACTCAGCCAAGTCGTATCCTGTTATTGGCTCGCCGAGAGTTGTTGCTACGCGATCGGGAGGGACAAATCCGAAAAATTCGCATATTTTTGCGGGAATTCCAGCATGCTCTACGCGCAGCACTACATGTCGCTGGCCTTCCTCCCACTACTTCTACTCTACGTCGTCGTAATGGCCGTGCTTCTGACGCACGCCAGGGACCCCAAGTTCAACAACGTCGTGTACAAACTGATACTAATGCTGGGCGTGATGGACCAGTTCGTGATGGCCAGCATGACCTTCTACGAGCCTCTCAGGTACTACGGCTGGAACTGGAACGTTGTGAGAAGGAAATTCGAGTGTTTTTAATGAATTAAGATTTTGCATGGACTGGTCACGTTAGTAACAACTGGGTTTAAGAGAAGTAGGTATATGCTACACATTTTCATGCGCATCGGTATGCATAGCAAGTATTCATTGAGTCAATGACACAACGAGCCAGACCCAACCCGCAGGCTATTGTACCTGCACAGGGGTTGGACACAAGAATGCTAATAAATTCGTAACTGGTTGAACAAACAACAACAACTGTGTCAAACAAACAAAAAACACCAAGTACATGACGTGGCCATCGTTCAGTATGCTGTATGGAGAGCCACTTTTGGGAAATCGTTTTGCGCTGGCTCTCAAGAACACGGAAATGGGGGCAACCAGCTGCACGAATATGATTCAAGCGGTGATTGGCTTCAATCGACTCACAGCCATTGTCTTCTACGAGCACTACTACACAATTTGGACACCTCTGACCAACCGGCTTACCATGGTACGGTAGCGAACATATGTACAGTAGTGGCATGTTAACGGTTCCTCTGCTTGATAATGCCTACCGCGTTCCAGCCGGTCAACACGCTATACTAATTAAAAAATACAGTAAACCCAGTAATTAGCCCCCTATGATTAGCCCGCCCCCCTATAATTACACACTCTCCAAAGACCACTTTGAGTTTATAAGCCCGCCCCCCCCCATGTATGTATGTATGTATGTACATGTATGTGAATGTAAGACTGTGTGAGAGTGTGCTAGAGTGTACCAATGTGTGTGTGCGCAGCGTCTTTTTCCTTTAAAAATCGCCTCCACGCGCCTTTCCGACCACAAAGTTTCCCACACATCGACACTTCCAGTTTATAAGCCCCCTATAATTAGCCCCCCCCTATAATTATACACCCTCCTAGAGCTCGAACGAAACAATTAGCCCCCAGGGGGGGGGGGGAGCTAATTATAGGGCTTATGGTATGTAGCTTTTCGAAAAACTCTATTCAATAGAAAGGGCATGTTAAGCCGAGAAAGCCTTATGCAATATGCTACAAATTAAAAATAAAGCTTACAGGCCGAAGAATAATTTCAGCTGGGCTTACTCGCGGCGAGTGTGGTTTTACCGGCGTTGTACTTGCTGACGTATCGCGGCAATCTCTACTTTGTACGTGCATTCTATGACTGATTTGATCTATTTTTACTTATTGCATTGCACAATTGTTTTTAGGACGTAGACCACCCGCATTTTCTGTCGGTCAATACAAGCGTCGTCTTTACGAAGCCAAATTTGGCCATGATCGGCCACAGCACCATCTCTTTGGGCTGTTGCGTCCTGGTCTGCGTTTTTTACACTGTCGCCGTGTTCCGACTCAAGCATCACACTCTCATGACGGTCAATATGGATGTGGATGGGCGTGTTGACAAATGTGTCTTTTGAGAGATTGAAAATTTTGAAACGCATTTTAAATGTTGTTGACTACTGCAATACCCGTGCTTACAGGACTAGATCTGCGGGCACTTTAACGCGTGGGGTATGCACTAAGGTGTCAAACGTTGCAGTATCCCAAAATTACAAAATACAAAATTACAAAATACATAATTACAAAATATAAAATGTACTGGAGTTTTACGACCGCCACGCTCATGCACTCCTGACGTAGCCTGTCGTCCGAGGAGCGCGCCAACCAAGTGAAACTGACCTTGGTTGGCCTCGTCACAGCTGCGAATTTTTTACTCATCTCCATGTTGTCCGTAGCGGTGTTCTCAATGAAAATTCAAAATGATCCAACGCTTTTTGCGCTCTACTTCATACAAAACTGGTACTTCGCTGCGAATCCTCTGGTCTACTTGGGGCGGAGTCACGGCAGTCGCTTTTCAAGCAATTTAACAAATTGCAAAGTTTTAATTTCAAAAGTTGCACCGAAAAAAATTAGTTTGCCTACTCCGCCCCAATGTGATGGACGGAAACCTCAGAAGAGCTACTCAGAGAAGCGTCGCATGCTACTGAAAGTCGAACGAAAGGTCAAGATCTCAAATTAGAAAATGTGCACTGGCTTAAGTGACCTGCCTTCCTGTGATCTTGTGATCTCATCTCTTTCTAAAACGATAAAAGTGAGGAAATGTTGGTGGTTTCTGCAATTTTTCCGTTGTGTGATCGTAAAAGACTAAGTAACGCTATTTAGAGCACATTTAGACATTTCTTTACAACAAAACTGCCTAGGTCGGACCTACCTACCTAAGTTTGCAGAAAACTTTTCCCATTCTAGATAATTACCCACCCTCCCCCACTCGACAGAACCAGTTAAGCCTGATTCACAAATTTTTGCCTCGGTCTCAGTCTCAGTCTAACGAGGCCAAAACCATTAATTACGAACCAGCCCCCAAATCCGAGTTTCAGTTTTGACATAGTGCCGGAGAAAGTTGGGCTGTGTTCGTTGTCTCTTGCTTGAGAAATAATGAAGCCTTGACGTCAACGATGGCTAATGCAGCCTAGCCGACAACTCTTGCTCGCGAAAAGAAGGAGAGGGAAACTTCCGATGGTCCATTCGACTAATGGCATGACACTAAATGGGTCCAACTCACTGCAAAGTAACCCCATTATGTTCGTATTTCCCTTTCGACGTACCCCTAGCCGCTCTGCACTGCACTCTAATAATTTTTCACAATTCTAAGAAAGCCGTCCGTCCACAAAAATGTTAGCGTCCACAAAAATACCGAATTTTCGAAATTGTGCGTGAGAAAGTTTTGTAAATACGTAACCTTTGTCGGCACAAGTGTGGGCATCGTCTAGAGTGTCAATCCAATTTATCTCACACTTAGATTTGTAGTTGTTGTTGCTATCCATAAGGGGGCAGGTTCACAGGTGAAATACTGGGCAATGAGTCATTCAATGCGAAAATATGGCGAAAAGGTGCTTGCCAACCGTACACCACACCACACCGCCACTTTTGCTTCAACCTCGATATTACTAGTAATCAGCAAGGCATCACCTGCACCTTTACCTCCCTAGGCGGTTGTCAGTGTCGTGGCACCAAGTTGTCACTGCTTCCTCCTATAGGTAATAGATGTGTATGAGTATGACTTTTGCTATTAGCAGGTGCGAGAAACGCGGCCTCCTGTCGCTGGCTCGCTGAAAGGCCAGTTGTAGCTACGCAATTCACGCGGAAGCGATTGAAATACCGTAAATCCTCCAATAGTGCCCCCTCTTTAAGTAGTGGACGACCCTCCAATAGTGCCCCCCCCGGTATAAGGAGGGTTTGAAAGTACCTATGTATTAGTACCTACCTATGTATGTCCCGGTATTGAAAGATTTGCGGCATTCAGAAATTGACAAATCGCGCCAGCATGCTGTACGCGCAGCACTACATGTCGCTGGCCTTCCTCCCACTACTCCTACTCTACGGCGTCGTAATGGTCGTGCTGTTGGCGCACGCCAAGGACCCCAAGTTCGACAATGTCGTGTACAAACTGATTCTGCTGCTGGGCGCGTGCGACGTGCTCGTCGTACTGAGCATGACCTTCTACGAGCCTCTCAGGTACGGGCGGAACTGGTGGCGGAGAAAAAATGCATCACTTTTCAGTTTTGTTTTTGCCGTAAAGTGTATTATCAATGCCTCCTTTTTATCATAAGCCTGCCTAGATTACTCTGGAAGGATTGTAATAACTGAGCTGTTGAATAGACACGTCTTAGGAGAATGGCGTATGAATGCTACTCAAATTCATGTGCGTAACAGTGCACAAAAGCATCCAGTGGGACGCAACACAACGAAACAACAACACAATACAACACAACAACGAGAATTAGCCAGCCCTCCAGGACGGGCTGACTGGAGTCTCATCTCTCACTAGCAGCGGTCAATTAATTACATGTGTGACCGGAGATGCGTGACCACAAACAAACAAAAGCCGCAGACAAAGCCAGAAGGTAGCGGAAGGTACATAACGGTATGCATGTACATGAGCGCATCACAACCGTTCAGCGTGCTGTACGGCGAGCCGCTTTTGGGAAACGGGTTTGCGCTGGCTCTCAAGCTCGCGGGAAGGGGGGCGGCCAGCGGCACGAATATGATTCAAGTGGTGATCGGCTTCAACCGACTCACTGCCATCGTCTTCTACGAGCACTACTACGCCATTTGGACACCTCTGTTTAACTGGATTACCCTGGTACGGTAGAAAACCTACCGTAACTCCTCCAATAGGCAAGGCTAAGTTGACAGTACAGTGATCGGGGGGCACTATTGGAGCATTTACGGTAGGTGTGAAGTAGCATTGGCATTGCAATCGGTTCGGTTACTGTTGACCATGGGCAACGCCAGGAAGCGGTTAATTGCCCGTATATACATTGTAGCATACACATTTCCATGACACCTTCCGGTCTAGAGGTGCTATAGCCTCTAGGGCCGACATTTGCACAACGTCAAAACAGCATGACTAGTCCCCCCCCCCCTCCAATAGTGTCCAAAACTCCGGGTATAGTGGGCACGTTTGCTACTGAAGATGTGCGAATTTTACAGTTTCTAGACTAAGAAAATAAGGTTGTAAATGAATTTCAGCTGGGCCTAATCGCGGCGAGCGGACTTCTGCCGACGCTCTACGCTTTGACTTATCGCGGCAACCTCTACTTTGTACATTGACTCGCCTGTGGCTTCTCAGGCGATTCACCCCGCGTCAAACTCTTTTTTTTCGTTTTAGAACACAGAGCACCCGAATTTTCTGTCCGTCAATACGAGCGTGGCCTTTACGAAACCAAATTTGGCCATGATCGGCCACAGCAGCATCTCTCTGGGCTGCTGCCTGCTCGTCTGCGCCTTCTACACCGTTGCCGTGCTCAGACTCAAACATCACGCTCTCATGACGGCCAACGTGTAAGTATGGATGTGCTGGGCGTGCGTGTTATGAATCTTGATGTTGCTGGTGGACCTGGGACAACGCTAGGAGGCCGTCAATGGCCCATATGCAATGTAGCGTAGCTATCTCCATGAAGCCTTACCGTCCAGAGCCACATATATAGCCAGACATTCTGAAGAACGCCATCTGTAACCTAGGGCAGCGACACAACGCGAAAATCCGTGGAAAGGGAAGTCCTCGATCTAGTGGATCCATCAAGAATCGAACCCAGAACCGTGAGCGCAAGAGGCCGATTCTTTACCCGTTGTGAATGTGTTATTCATTTTGCAAAAGAGGTTTCGGAATACGACATTTTTCTCAAGTGACACGGCTGTGTTGTGCTCCACTACCTACATTGTGCAAGTGCTTGTACGACTCTATCTGAAATCCCTTCCAACAGGGAGAGGTACATACAGCTATGTACGAGGGGTGTTCGAGGTTCAAGCTTTACTGATTTTTGCCACAAGTATACCCCCTATCCCTAAATCACGAATTACCGACATCTGAAACCGACACATTCACTCACTCCCGACACAGCCTGACATCGGAGGAGCGCGCCACACAAGTGAAACTGACCTTTGTTGGCCTGGTGACTGCCGCCAACTTTCTCCTCATCTCCATGTTGTCGGTGGCGGTGTTTGCAATTAAAATTGAAAACGCCCCTACGGTCATTGCGCTCTACTTCATACAAAACTGGTACTTCTCGTCAAATCCTCTGGTCTACTTGGGGCGGAGTCTGGGCAAGGCGTCTTTCAATTAGTTCAGTTTACTACTGTATGTGCTTCTTTTAAAAATGTGAAGCGGAAAATGCTTGCCTACTCCGTCCAAATGTCATGGATGGAAACCTCAGAAGGGCCACTCACAGAAGCGTCACGTGCAAAAGGCCAAGTTGATCAGAAGGTCAGAAGTCGACGGATTCAAGGTTCTTGTGATCTATCGAATTTTCGTTACTGTCGTCGCAATCTTAAAAGGGACAGAATCACGGCAGAAAAAGGGTCAGAAAAATGGGACGTACAAGTTTGCGTCATTTTGAGTGCAACAACACAACCAATTATCGATTCGAAAACGGCACCATATTGACCACTAGTCTTAGAGTCACTCGGGGTAGTAGAACGTCCGTCGTCTGCTCCAATCGTTGCGATTGATCGCCTGCCTGGTCACTGCTCGGCGTTCTCGAGCAGGTCGTGACTGGGCCAGCGCGCCCCGATCAGCTCGTCGATCTCGCTCACGAGGCCGGCCATCTCGACGTTGATCCCGTTGTAGAGGGCGCTCGACGCCACGGCCAACTTCAGCTCATCGGCGCCACGCTTGAACCGGCCGTAGAAGGTCTGGGCAAGGAGAAAGTTGAATTTTAAATTATTTTGAAATTTGAATAAATTGAAAAACGATGGTACATCCTCGGAGAGTCGTCCCCCCCCCCACCCGCCTCCACCCTCGCAACAACCATTGTGCTGTTCATTAGAAAGGCGGGAATCGAACAGCTAGCCCATCGAGCGCGTCCTCAGCCCAGACGACAGTCGAAATTGGTGACGATGTAATTTTGTCAGGATATTGTACTACTTGAGTCTTTGGAGTACCACACCGGGATTGGAAATAGAGCAGGTTCAATTAGTATGTGCATACGAAGCCCTGAAGGGTGCCTCCGTGGAAGTAGCCCTCGAGCTTGCGTCGCTTCGGGTAGCTTACGATGACGTCGATGCCGATTCCCAGGCCGTAAGACGTCTGACTGTACTCTGAAGTGCGCAGCCGTGTCCATTGTAGGTGCATAGAGGTATATTGTACATTGTGCTCTGCACGCACGCACGCAAGCAAGCCCGCACGCACGCACGCACGCACGCACGCACGCACGCACGCACGCACGCACAATCACCACTTGTACGGTCGCGCACGCAACTAATTATTTGTATAGGTATACACTGTACGTATGGTGTTCGCGCAACTCACGGGGATGCGGAATCGTGCCGTGCTTCGAGGTGTACGGGTCCGGCGTGAGCATTCGCTCGACCGACGCCTTGCTGAGTACGTCCGGGTACTTCGCTTCTTTGCCGTCGAATCTCATCTGCAGCGCAGCGTCAGTTCAAATCTTACTGTAGCTGCAACATCAAGCAAAAGACACTCGCCAAGATCCGGATGAGGTCCTGGGTCGTCATCTGCCAGCCGCCGACCGCGTACCAGCGCTGCGAGCTGGTGAACGAGTAGGGGTCGCTGTAGCTCGGCAGGTTCGTCGCGTAGAAGTTGACCACGTCCGGATGACGAGTGGCCCACTCACCCGTCGTGACTGTAGGACTGAAAGAGTTGTGAGTCTGCAGTGTACTACCGAAGGTCTTTCAATGGTGCGCCTCTGCGCAGTTCAAAGTCAGCTTTGCAGAACCCTCGAGTAAGAGAGGCGGTGGCCTAGTGATAGAGAATCGGCCTCTTGCGCGCAATGTGCAGGGTTTGACTCTCGATTGGCGCACTAAACAAAGAGGATCGATTTCCCTGTTATCGATTTTCTTGAGCTGTCAACGCTGCCCTAGATTGTTTTCCCTAATGTCTTTGGCGGTCCTCGTGACCAATGTGCTTCTATACAGGAAGGCGTCATGGAGATTGGTATGCTACATACCATGTATAGGTACAGGCCACTGATGGCTTCCTATAGCGTTGCCCTTAAACCACCAATAACACTCCCCCCCCCCATCCACAGTTCATTCAAATTCAGCAGCTGAGAACTCTGGGGGGGGCAATTACATGTATCGCATGCTTGAAGCAACCACACGCCCACCTCTCTGCTTGCGCAGGCTTGAAGAGCAACTCCTCCTGGATTCTCCAAAAGGGCAAGTTGGTGTACTGCTCCGCGATGAAGGCGCACAGTACGAAGTTGAAGTTGGAGTAGGCGAAGTAGGTGTAGGGCTTGCCGTTCGGCGGCACCTCGGTCAGGATCTTGTCGATGAATTCTTCTTGCGTGAGGCCTTCGTTCTCGAACCGAGCCTCGGTGGCGACGCCGAAAGGGGGCCGGCCCCACCCGGCGCTGTGGCCCAACAGATGGTACAGACGCAAAACCGTCATGTTCGCATTGTAGGGCAGCTTGCCGTATCTGTAAGAGGGATGGTAGAATTGGTGTACATACCGTAAATCCAATAAATGGTCCTCTGGCAGCTAATTGTTTCATGCGAGCCATAGGAGAGGGTGTAATTATAGGGGAGGGGACAAATTAAGGGGGGGGGCAATAAACTGGAAGGGTCGATGTGTGGGGAGTTTCGTTGGCGCAAAGGCGCGTGCGTGGAGGCGATTTTCAAAAGGGAAAAATAAGGGGAAAAAACACTCTCACACAGTCTCACATGTATGCACATACATACCTACCTACCTACATACACATACGCGACATACACACAGACATGGAAAAAATTTGCTTTTTAGACAATGGTCCATTTAGGGAGGGGGTGTGATACTAAACTGAAGGTGGTCTAGGGTGGGGTGTAATTTTAGGGGAGGGCTTAATAAAGAGAAGCTAATTATAGTGTTTACGGTGTTTGTCCAATCCAGAACAATGAATCTGGAAGGCTCACTTTTCTCCAAGCAGGGCGCCCGGTCCAAAAACCTTGGCGTCGATCGAGGGAAGAATGCCGAGTTCGATTAGGCGCAACATCGTCACCGCCAGCAACGGCTTGGACGCGCTGCCCACGCCGAACATGTTTTTGTAACTAAATTTTCGTTTTTGAAGTTTTCACCTACAGTAGCATTCCGCGAATACATTAACTGCACCTAATCGGCGTTCCTTGAACCCAGTCCTTATAGCCAAAGGCCGCTGAAAACTTGAGCTCCTCTCCTTTCCCGATGGAGACGGACAGCGCGGGAAGTTGATAGATTTTCATGAACCGTTCGATCGCCCCCTCGATCAGCTTTAAGTCGGTGCGACGGAATCCCAAGTCGGAGCCGGGATAGTAGGACTTGGGCACTAAATCGTCACTTCTGTAAAAAACTTAGAAAGTCAAATATAAAAAAAATGAAATGAAATGAATGAAAATGCCAATATGAAACCACCTTCGCCTTCCGTCCACAGAGCCGGAGCCAGTGCGATTTTGGGCATGGCGCCTCCCGTGAAGTGGGCATAGTAGCTCGGTTGGCCGTTGTTGCCGGGCACTACACTAATGGTTGCCGGCTGCATTCCGTTCTCCAGTTGAATTTGGATGAGCTCGTTGACCTCGTCGATTGACACCGCTTTCTTGATGATGCTCTCCCATTTCTGGCCATTTTTGCGCACCCAAATGGCAGCGCAATAGAGCGGGTCGCCATTCAGGCCGCCATAAACCCTAGAGCATGTAGGTATGGATTATTTTTATCTTGGGGTGTGTTGGGGTTGGAGGGCGTGCCGTGTACGCAAATGTTGGGGCGTTTGGGAGCTTGCAGTGAGAGGTTTCTCACTTTTTGCTGATGTGTGTTTAATAGTGGGAGTTCATGCGTTCAGTGAACACGTCTTCTGAACTGGTTTCTTGAGTCATACGCAATGCCATGCACATGCACGTTCAAGAATCAGTGCTGGGTCCACAAACAAAAATGAAGGGTATTCGAAAAATGAAAAAAATTCGGGTTGCATACAGTTTTTTAATTTTTTTTTAATTAAAAAAATTTGTTTCTATTTTTTTTTATTATTTGTTTAATTAAAAAAATGTTTATAAAATCAAACAGCCCAACCCCCACCCCGGGAAAAAAAACCCCCCCCCCAACCCCCGGAAAAAAACAAAACAAACACAAAAACCAAAAAAAAAAAAAAAAAAACAAAAAAAAAAAAAAAAAAAAAACAAAAAAAAACAAACAAAAAAAAAAAAAAAAAAAAAAAAACCCCCCCACCAACACCCCCCCCACCCCCCCAAAAAAAAAAAAAACCCCCCCCACTAATTGTTTTTAAATTGTGCAACCCTGGCTGGGACGCACCTGAACTTCGCCGCCACGAATCCTCTCATGGCGAGCATGCGGTCGCGTCTCAGACAGACTGCCAACTCGGTGTAGTGGGACATCATGTACTCCCCCGCCTTGTACAGACCTTAATCGTCCGCTTTGGTAACGTCACTTATGCCATCTCTCTATTCAAATATACCGTAACTCGTACGAAAAACCCATGCGCACCGTTGGAATGGTAGACGGCGACGTGACGCAGCTTGTTGGCCGCGTCGTAGAAGCCGTCGACGTCGACGGGCGTGTAGCCGAGCGCCGGCGGCGGCGGCTGGAGTTTAGAGCCGAACTGCACGTGCACCCCGCTGCTCCAACTCTGCTGGTACACGGATGGAAATTGGCGGTCGATCTGAATGCCACTGATAAAAATCGCCGCAATTTGGTTCACGTTCAGCGTGCCTCGAATACTGACCCAGGGGTACTATTGGAGGAGCGTTACTGTAGACTCACAGGTTTGACGGCCACTAGCGCCATGCCTCGCTCCTTCAGCTGCTCCACCTTGTCGAGCAGCTCCTTCTCATTTCGGACGTTGTTGTACCGGTCCAACAGGAAACGGGTTCTCAGATGACCGTCGGGCTTGCGGGTGAAGATCCCGACCGCCTTCGTCTTGCCCTCGCCCAGCTTGTTGGCCGAGAATGCGTGAATGATCTGGCCGAACCGGTAGTAGCGACCGATCACCGCCTGCAAATCGGATAGAACCGGTTGTACAAGCATGGTAATACCCTCATTGTGTGCGATTACTGCAAGTTGACGTCATACGCTGTCAGGTCTATGTAGCTTAGACATTTCTATAGGTCGTGTACAACAAGGCCCGACAGAGTGAACTAACTCTTGACAACGCGTCGGCGCTGTCTGCTTCAACGGCCACGAATGGTTGGACTTCTGAAGCGGCTGCGGCTGCATTTTCCTCGACGAAAGGAGCCTCTTGAAGCTCGTCTTCGAATTGCGCCGACGTTCCTGTCACCACACCCAGCAGAATCGCACAGAGCAGCGCTGGAACATTCATGCCGTCCTACCAACCCAACTGTTCTAGACTTGTACAGCTCAAAAAGCGCGCAATAAACCATCCCGTTAATAAGTCGGCTCCATATAGCGGCGAGATAAGCGAGGAGGCCTCGCTGTTGTGTTTGCCTTTCAGGAGAGGCGGGGTGGGTGGGGGCTGTCTCTTGGAAGCAAGGCAGCAACAAGCACGTGCGTTGCACCGTTTTAGGAGTGCAACGTTAGTCACGGACAAGACAGAACTTCGGCCATGCTGGACTTTGCGTCCGAATGCACCAAGTCCGGTGAAAGGCACGTTTCTTGTGCTTACATATGCACCGCTTCCATGAATGCCAGAAAACTGTGACAAACTATACGATAAAGATGATTTTCAAATTGAATCAAGACTCATTTGCACTCGCAGCAGCTTTCCGCGCAAGACATTTGGCGCCAAATTCAAAACTACAAACACCAATGCTATCCATCCGTAGCGGAGGTAATGGCAAATGCGCAAATCACGAGCGGACCAATCGAGTGATGTACTACAAATCCGAATCAGGAATCAATTTTTTTTTCGAGTCGATCAGTTTCCTCCGAACAGTTCGTGTTTGGTCCGCTCGCAGATGCTCAGGCGGCCCTGGGAGGAGGCGTTGTCAAACTGGTTCATAAAGCAACGTCCGCGAGCGCATCCCGTGGAGGTACAGTCTGTTTCGAGACGTGCGCCAAACGCCTCCCCAACGCCCCACTTGACTTGCGCCGAGATCGCACCGAAATATTGGTCTAAACAATTGAAGCTCTAAAAGTACGCTTTCACGCACTGATGCGAGAACTAAAAAGTGGCCTGTTTTCTCTCTGCAGAAACAAGCAACAAACCAAAACCTTTGCAGGGTTTAGCTACAATGCATTAGAAAATCTATGAACTCAGAGACAAAAGAAGCGCATACCTCTTTGCAAAACAAAATAATCCGTGTACAAGCCACCGGAATAATAAACCTTCTTGCCAGGCACCGGGGTGGCATACACAAAAATATGGTGGTCGAAATTCTTGCCGCCAAGAGCTGAATTCCGCCATTGCGCTTCGGTCTCAAATCCTAAGTTTGAATTTTAAGATTAAAATAAACAAATTTGAAATTGGAAAATTTTACTTTTGGTAAAATAAAAATTTTTTTGCCCAAAGTACACTCTATAGTATTACCGGGAAAGAATAAATACGAACAGAGGCAATGTTAGCAATAAAACGCCGACTTGGCTGCATTTCTATATACCGTAAACCCTATAATTAGCACCCCCCCTATAATTAGCCCCCCCCCCTATAATAATACACCCTCCCAAGACCACTTTGAGTTAATAAGCCCCCCCCCTATAATTACGCCCCCTCCCTAACTGAACCATCGTCTAAAAGGCACATGTTTCCATGTCTGGGTGTATGTATGGTCGCGTATGTGTATGTATGTACACGTATGTGCATGTGAGACTGTGTGAGAGTGTGTTAGAGTGTACCAACGTGTGTGCACAGCGCCTTTTTCCCTTAAAAATCGCCTCCACGCGCCTTTTTGCCAACACATCTTCCCACTCATCGACACTTCCAGTTTATAAGCCCCCCTATAATTAGCCCCCCCCCCCTATAATTATACACCCTCCTAGAGCTCGAACGAAAAAATTAGTCCCCGGGGGGCTAATTATAGGGTTTACGGTAAATTTAATTTCCACAAATCGCCGCCAATTTAAAGTTGTTGACTGTTCGCTGACCCAATTTCTCAAAGAGACGACTCTTGAATTTCATGTGGAGGTTCTCCGACTTGCCGCTGTCGACACACTGCCGACAGACGATTGTTCTGTCGGCGGACTTCAAAGCAAACGCCGATACAAGCATGGGGCCGACAGGGGTCGCCTTTGTCATCAATTTCTCAACCACCGATTCGAACCGATGAGTTTTCGCGAAACTCTGCCAGTTTGTTAGAGCCAAACTGACGTCAAAGTCCAGGTAATGGTCGCCCTATAGTCTCAGGTACGTTTCTTGATGCACGCTTACGTGCGTGCGCGCGCGCGCGTGCGTGCGTGCGTGCGTGCGTGCGTGCGTGCGTGCGTGCGTGCGTGCGTGCGTGCGTGCGTGCGTGCGTGCGTGCGTGCGTAAGGACCTTGAAGAATCGGATGAGCGTTCCGCCTATCCAAGCCACAGCGTCAATGTTCTTGCGAAAGTACGGGTCGATGCCTCCGATTTTGGCGGAATATTTGAGTCTCTTCGACACAAAATCGTAGAGAACGATCGAATCGACAGATTGATTGCCTTTGCCGATAAAAAGGTAGTTTGTGTTCGAACCATCCACTTCCATAGGATAATAGCAACCGGCTTCTACAATCGAGAAATCTCAACAAAAATGTTGCTGTTCTTGGACGCGCGCGCACTCACTCACTCACTCACTCACTCACTCACTCACTCACTCACTCACTCACTCACTCACTCACTCACTCACTCACTCACTCACTCACGCACGCGCGTGCGCACGCACGCACGCGCGTGCACAGGCACGCATGCACGCACGCACGCAAGCACGCACGCAAGCACGCTCGCACGCACGCACGCAACGGGCATACATTCTTACATACCGATAGCGTCGGGAAAAACGTCAAATTCAAATCGCTCTTTGACGAGTTGAACTTCCACGTTTGGGGTCACATTCTCCGTTATCCATTTGCCGTCTTCAGAGCGTTTCTAAATCCCATGAAAAATATTTGAGAGAAGTAAGGAGTATACGCAGTGCATGCTTATGTACGCAGCAGCAACGGGGCAGCGCATGGCCTAGTGACAGAGAATCGGCCTCTTGCGCGCACTGCCCTGGGTTCGATTCTTGATGGGTCCACTAGATCGAGGACTTCCCTCTCAATGGAGTTTCTGGTGCTGTCGCTGCCCTAGATTACTGATGGCGTTCTCCCGAATGTCTTTGGCAAATGATGCGGCTCTAGACGGGAAGGCGTCATGGAGATGGGTATGCTATATGGGCCATTGACGACCTCCTAGCGGTGAGGCAAATCCAACCAAATATGCAGCAGCAGCAGGTATGACATGACGGCTCTACAACAGGACCAATTCCAATAGATTAAACTGCCCAGCCGACGCGATAAATTTATTTCTGGCCATACACTGAGCGTCTTCAACTGCTTGTTCGAATGAAATTTTAAAACTATTTCAACGTAAAATTTAAAAAACTACTTGCAATTATTTTACCAGTTTCAACTTAATCAAATTCGCTTCCGTTTCGGCTGACTTCGCTTTTGACAGCACAAAGACTTCGTTGGCAACATGATTTCCAAACTGATCTATCACCTCCAAGAGGGCGTCTGGCCTAAAACAAACAAATAAATAAATATACTAAATATGCTGAATAAATAAATAAACAAATAAGGTTGAAGGAACGGAACAATACTGTGGAACGCCGAGAGAAGTCGAAGTCGCGCAACACCATTTTTTGGTCAGAAAATTTTGACAATAAAAATTTTGGCAGTGCTTTTTTAGTCAATTCAATCTGACCCGTCTACATCCCAACCTAAAAATTTCCAAATATCATAAATCCGTCAATAATACACTGTTCTCCCTCTAATGCACCAGTATTCCTCATCTGCTATTGTAGGAGGCGATACTAATGAAAGGTGCTACGGTAATACGAATAAAATTACGCATCGTTTATCGTAATAAAATTGCGAAAAATTGCCACGTAAGAATTTCACCTAAGAATTTCCGAACTCTCTTGACCCTCCTCGTCCTCACTGTAATCGGCCTCGTAGACGATTTCGATGGGCGGATCAATCAGCTGATCGATTTCCTCTATCCGATCGGAATGCAGATCCACGAGCTGGCCGCTACCGTCCTCAGCGACGATCAGCAGTGTCGACTCGTTCAGCAGCGCCGCGGAAAGAATCTATTCATTTTGGTGGAATTACAGTATGTACCTAGAATTTCAAGGTAGAAATTACGGTATTTGCGTAAATTTAAAGTTTGAAAAAAAAGCCCTACATTTGCTTACACAGGTGACAAATTAGCTACGCACACTCAGCACTACGGTACGTAGAGGTAAATTTAATTTTCACAAGTAATAGTACAAACAATGCACGCACCCCCTACCCATGCAAAGTACAATTTTGTAAAGCGGTTGGGGCTTTTACCCACTCCCCGAAGGGAGGCACCTGGCCCAGCTGATTAAGCGTTTCCGCTTTAGGTACCGTAGTGCAAACCGTACGCAAGGTAGGTACACTTTCAAAAAGAAGTAGGTACAATGTACCTTTGCCAATTTTCTCGGCTTTTCAACCGGGTACTGGACTGTCAGGGGTTCGTTCACTGCAAAGCAGGGTAAATTGGTGCAGTCATTTTCAGTCGCCTTTTCAGCGCCACCGACCGCATTCACAGCGATCGATCTCAACTCGTAGGTAGCGTTCAGGAACGCCAATCTAAAATTATTGAAATATCAATTGATTAGTTTTTCAAGTTCAAGTTCAGACAGAGGGGTAGAATTAGACAGTACCTACTACCCACTACCCACTAACAAGTCAACCACGCCGCAAAAGGTCATATGATCGAAGAAGCGAAAATTCACTTTAAATTCTCCGCATATCCTCTGGCCAATGGAAAATCGCGCCCATAAAAGGTGACGTTCGACTCGACGATCACGGGCTGAATCAGGACTCGACCTCTCAGGCGTCGGCTGGGCTCGTGGTGGTGCTGAATTTTCAAAAAGAGATCGTACAGTACATATGCCTATGTGTGCATTGCGCGCTTCCAAAAAATTGCACTGCAAAAATATCGATTTTTGGAAATACTTGTGCTGGGGAAAAGGCGAACAGACAGACAGACGTGGAGCTGTACAATACGCAGGTTCGCTGAATACCGTAATTCCTCCAATAGCCGCTCTCCCACTCTCCAATAGTGTGCCCAGTTATACAGACACTCAAATCAAGCAGTAGTTGTGCGTTTATGTGGTGTGGTGGACACAATTGCATGCAATTGCATGCATTAATAAATGACATTTCAGCTACTTTGAACTGTTAACTAAAGAATGAATGAAAACGCCTCCAATAGTGCCCCCGGGTAAGACAAGATTGAATGAATGTGTGCACTATTGGAGCATCTACGGTAAATAGTTGCTGTTCTCTAATCTCTACAACATTTTGCCTACAACACTATGAGTTTGTCTACGGCTTTGTCCCAAAAGTATACAACCGTAATCAAGAAATTTATATCAATTTATGCCGGTATATCAGTAAACCAGAATACAGTAATCAAGTAATCATTCAATTTATACCAGCATACCGCAACATTTTCACCTCTGTGTCGTCATCGCCGAATTGCAAGACGCCTCCGCCCAATCCGCTGACATGGGACCGACCCTCAAAGTGTCCAATAGGTCGGAGCGCGGGCGGATGGGGATGCGCTCTCATTCCGCAGAAAAATCCCACAAATATCCAGATAAAACGACGCGACGCGCCCATTTCTCCTTTTCACCAGTACAAACTTTGACGAACCGCCGTTCTGGCGTTCTCGCCAGTCCGGAATTGTCGATTAACTTTTTTCAATCGCGCTCGGAATCGCGCTCGGAACGGGTGTCGAGAAATGAAGTGGGAGGCGGGAGAGCAAAAACCAACTGGCCGTCAACGGGCTTCTTGTTATAGAAAAGTCGGCGCTTTCTATGTACCGTAAACCATCCAATAGTGCCCGCAAGCACTATCCTTTCAACCTCTCTTTACCCGAGTACGCAACACACCACTAACCCCAGGGGCACTATTGAAGGGGGGCTCTATTGTAGGACATACGGTAAGTCCGTCACCGAAAGGCACGTGCTATTCGAATCGGCCCTCGTCTCTCAAACTCCTGTCAATCGGTATCACCCAACGATCTATGGGATCTATGTGTATACGGTAGTTGTCATTGCTGGCTGGTGGCCGGTCAATTGGCCTTGGGCAGGACGACGACGCCCTCGTACTTCACGTAGCGGCCGATGTTGTGGGACCTGCGCAGCACGCGGCCGTCCACGGTGAAGACCGTCAGGTAGGAGGAGAGGTAGTCGTCGTCCTTGTCCTCCAGCGCCTGCACCGCCACGATCACCTCGTCATTCGAGCCTGAAGAGACTGCGACTGGGGCAGCGGATGGCGTAGTGGTAGAGAATCCGCCTCTAACGCGCACGGTTCTAGGTTCGACTCTTGATAGATCCACTGAAAACGAGTCTCTCCCTATCCATGGATTTTCTCGTGCCGTCGCTGCCCCAGATTACGGATAGCGTTCTTCCGAATGTGTTTGGCCAATGATGCGGCTCTAGACAGAAAGGCGTCATGGAGATGAGGGTATGCTGAGCTATGAGCTATATGCTATGCAGCCATTGACGGCCTCCTAGCGTTGCCCCTAATCCAACAACAACATGAGGGGCTGATTCCGAATGCGATTGCGATTACGATTCCGACACAGCTCACACGACTTTGACTCGCCCTAAAAGCGACCGACTAACCGGGCAAGAATTGAAATCCGGTGAAGCACTTGTCCACGTCTCTATAGCCGACCGTGAGAACTTGGATGTTGTCAAAGTGCTCGTCGGCCAGCACCAGCTTGTTCATGCCTTTAGAAGCGCAGTTACCATAACTTTTGCAAAATTTATCACGGTCCTCAAAATCGTCGACTCACATCTCTCCCTCTTCTTTCTCCCTTCTTTTTTGGGCAGTATAACCCACTGGCGGCGCGCTTCCGACCACTGCACCGCCTCAGTCTTCACCGAGTGGGTGACTGAAACAAGTCGGATAGACGCGAGAGTTTCACTTGTCTCTGATTGTAAGGGTTACTAAAGGGTGTTTTTTTTAAACTGCACAATTTATTTTTTGAATAACTTTCTATTCCCTTATCCGATCACCGTGAAATTTGAACCAAAGACGCCCAAGACTTTAGGGTTTTGTCTAGAAAAGGAATTTTCGAAATCGGATTTGTATCCATGAAGTAATGGTCGTTCGAACGCGAGGTCCAAATTTCCTCATTTTGACTGGGGGCTCTCACGCTCTCACATGCTCCTCTTCTTGGCCAATCTGCTAAAAGCTTGGGGATGTGTGCGAAATTGAGCTGCCTACAAGATGGCATTAACCTTTTTGAGCCAGTTTTGGAATTTGCAGTATAACTGGACAAATTCAAATGTGATGCTAAATCACGCATGGCTGAGCCTTTTGTCACCAAAATGCTTTCTTTAAAGTCTGAAATGAACATCCGAAAACAACGATTGCACAGAATGTACTGTCAATCGAATGAGTAAGCTGAGGCGGTTCTAAGCCACCCATGTTTTACAGAATCCAACAACCTTTAATTTTTTAGAGTGTTGTGGAGAAAAAGTTGATTTTCAGTGTTTTGATCTGCAACTTTGTACGCATAAAAACTGGCTCGAAAAGGTTAATGCCATCTTGTAGGCAGCTCAATTTTGCACACATCCCCAAGCGTTTAGCAGATTGGCCAAGAAGAGAAGCATGTGAGAGCGTGAGAGCCCCCAGTCAAAATGGGGAAATTTGGACCTCGCGTTCGAACGACCATTACTTCATGGATACAAATCCGATGTCGAAAATTGTTATTCTAGACAAAACCCTAAAGTCTTGGGCGTCTTTGGTTCAAATTTCACGGTGATCGGATCAGGGAATAGAAAGTTATTCAAAAAATAAATTGTGCAGTTTAAAAAAAACACCCTATAGTTAGTTACTATACTTGCGTCGTTGATGCAGTGCATCAAAGTCGGTGCAGTCACAGGCACAGACACAGGCACAGGCACGCACGCACGCACGCACGCACGCACGCACGCACGCACGCACGCACGCACGCACGCACGCACGCACGCACGCACGCACGCACGCCAAGAACTCACGCACGCACGCACGCACGCGCGCACGCGCGCACGCGCGCCAAGCACGCACGCACGCACGCCAAGAACGCACGCACGCACGCACGCGGATTTCTACCTCGGATGCGTAGGGCGCGCTCGATCTTGCGCCAATTGGAGTGCCAGTTGATGTGGCGTACCGCGCCTTCGGGAGTGATCGTCTTGACCCAGCAACGGTCGGGGTTGGTGGTCTTGCCGTTGCTGCCCACGTAAAGGAGGCCATCCTTGACCGTCATCCATTCCGCCTTGAACCCTGCAAGCAACTCCTTCCGTGCAACCAAATCACATCATGAGTCACACACAGTACACGTGTTTCCTATTCATGCATGACTCATTATCAGCTCTGTTGTCCAATTGTTGATGCGGTAGGCAGGCACAGTTAGACGTTCGTGCATACTAGCTAATTAATTAGAACGTAATAATTAATATCTAGTTCCATACTCAAGACGACTAACGTCTGTTCTGTTCGGTTTTTGAACTTGGAAAATGTTGATCGTTGTGGTAGAAAATTTCGATAGATAGCGGCCAACGACGGCATTCGTCGATCGAATTAAATCGACATACTCCATTCCAACGTAGAGAATGAGTTGAAAAGAGTCACAGCGCTCACAGCGCTAATTAAATGACTACATAACGATAGTTGGATGCTGTTCTCATTTCATTTGTCATCCAATGGGCATGTACAGTCAGTACCCTCTTTGCCGTTGCTGGGCTGATTGCCGTCACCGGGCGCTAGGATGGCCCAGGGGGCGACGCCCGCGCCTCCCTCGAGCACCTTGTATACGATGCCCGTCTTGTCGCCGGCCGCCAGCAGCATGCCTCCAAAGAAGCCTAGCGTCGACAGCTCCATGCCCCGACCGCCCCAGTTCAGCCGCGACTCCAGACGCTTGGAAGAGTGGAAGCGCGCGTCGCTCGTCACCGACTGCAGAGACTGGAGCGAGAAAGAGAGGAGAGAGAGTGAGTCGTCACTCCACCAGTGCAGACCGGCTCGGTAATTTACCTGTGGGCCATTTATCTATCGTCGGTTTTTCTTCGCTTTAACTTCAGCGTTTTGCAACGAATCTGTTTGATATTTTAGGACAAGGTATAGGTACGCCCAGAGAATTTTATCCCTGAAAAAATTGAGAAAATTGGTGCACTACAGCACCAGCTGTCGAAAGTTTTTCATAGAAACGGGTTGACTTCCTTGCGGTAAATGTCTTGTTGGGTATGGCAGCCTGTTCATTAGAACTGTAGAGCGGGGGCCATCATTCACTACCACCAGGGACAGCGCGACGTCCCAGACCCCCCAATGCAGGAGATTCGAGCCGCTTTTGGCGAAATCACGGTTAAAATGAGGCAAATGCCTTGCTGACTCGCCGTGAGCGCCATGCAAATTACCGTAGAAAGTGACTCAGTCATATTGAAGTGCATAAGTCGCTATGTATAATGAGCCAATTTTCTCAATTTTTTTTTAGGGATAAAATTCGCTACGTGTACGTACATTGTCCTAAAATATCAAACATATTCGATGCAGAACGCTGAAGTTAAAGCGAAATGAAACCGACGATAGATACATAAATGGCCCACCCTGTACAATTAGCGGTCTTCCCATCGGTCCCGGTCTACTCAGGCCAAACAGCAAAGACCGAGACCGAGGGGTGGACCGTCAACGCAAGCGACCCCTGGTGTTGGTCAATGAATGGCCCATATGGCTCATACCCATCTTCGTGATGCCTTCCTGTCTAGAGCCACGCCAAAGACATTCGGAAGAACGCCATCTGTGTAATCTAGAGCAGCGAAAGTGCGAGAAAATCATTGACAGGGAAAAATACTCGTTTTAGTCGATCCATCAAGACCGGAAACCTACCTAACCCGGACAGAGAGATCGCTATTTCGGTGCGGTGCGCGCAACGAGACTCGCCTCGTCGAAGGAGATGTAGCCGACTTTGATGGAGGACTGCCAGACCTTGGTGCTGCGCCTGCTGCCCTTGTCGTTGTCCGCGATGACGGCGAGCTCAAAGGCTCGCTCGGCGCGCGCCGCTGCGGCCAGAGCGGTCAGCGACGCGAGAGCCAACAAAGCAACGCGTGACATGCTGCTGGCGAGACTTTCGTTGTTAGAGAGTGAAGTAGAGCATATATGATACCGGCAGAGAGCGCAGAGGTCGCTTTTACACGGCCGGCGGATTACACCCGGCGCCGCGCCGGCCGGCGTTAACCGGATTGAGCAGACCACAGATAACGGCAAACCGAGTCCTCAAGCCGCCAGGATTATAACAGGGGGGAATCAGAAGGACTTTACGAGCTCGCTCAGCAAACAAGCCCGCTTTTTCCTTTCCCTACACTAGTCTGCACATTTATACAGTGCCTGTCTGAACAAGTTGGCATTGGGGAGACGTTGACAAAGCGTTGACACAGTCCTGCGTTGACAAGCTAAATGAAGAGGAAACGGTAAGACGTTCTTTGGGCACGCGAAAAAGCTTGTGCGGATACACGATGGGTGCAAAGAACCGAGATACAATCCCGTCCCCTATGAGAACGATGCGACCGCTGAGTCAACACTTGAGCCGCAACAGCCAAATTCCTCAGCGATAGCCAGCACAAACTGATTAGACTATTCCCTCTGGGCTGCGCTGAGTGTGCCCACCGAGTTGGGGACAGCTCGAAAAAAATCCAAACGGTAAAGGCCGAGTAATAAACATATAGCGCCCGTCACCCGTCATCCGTCATCCGCATCCGTCTTCCAGATTTATAACATCCGTCTTTGCCGGCTGACGGACGCGGATGATCATAAACCGGCATTAATAGAGAAAGATACATATACCACCGCCTCAGCAGAGCGTTGAGGGGTCCGTTCAGACAGAAACTGACGTTTCGGCGTCACGAGACCGACATGATATAAACACACACATATCCCTACGTAACATGATACCTCCACCCCTCCACACCCACTTGTACGCCATATAAAACCGAGTGAACAGAGTGTGGGCCAGAAAGATGCGTGCGTGCGTGCGTGCGTGCGTGCGTGCGTGCGTGCGTGCGTGCGTGCGTGCGTGCGTGCGTGCGTGCGTGCGTGCGTGCGTGCGTGCGTGCGTGCGTGCGTGCGTGCGTGCGTGCGTGCGTGCGTGCGTGCGTGCGTGCGTGCGTGCGTGCGTGCGTGCGTGCGTGCGTGCGTGCGGTTTCGAACAGTTTGTTCGAAACCGATAACACGATTGAACATGAACAATCTCAATTTGAATTCGACGAACCGTCCGGATGCACTGCACACGGCACGGCATACAGATTCTTCACCTAAAGTTCACACTTCACATAAAGTCGTGTCAATTCATCGATGCCAAACTGACGGCCAAATTTTGCCCGCCTGAAAAGGCTCACTGCAGCTCGATACTATGTGCACCATCCGATGTTTTCAGCAATAACAATAATACCGTTAATTGTAACATTTCAATTTCTGTACAGGCACAGGCAATAAGTACTCTTCTATGAATCAATGTCTCCAAAACACTAAAACAGCAAAACCATGAGAAACTACATACATGAGAAACACAAACAGAAACGAACACTTTTGACACTCAAAAAGATTTTTTTTGATACATTTTGTGAATACTTAGCTGATTTTCACAGTAAAACCGATTAACCGAGCATGACCAAACTTTGAGGGAAAGGACCCCGGAGCAGACGCCAAAGTTGCCCAAGGTCTCGATCGACGGAACTTGCCAAAAAGGTGTGAGCTGCCCACCATACAATGCATCTTGGAGAAATGCTTTCGCCCGGTATTCTGTACGTCTGTTTAAAATTTGAAGCCGATTTATCAAGCGGCGCAAGAGTTATTCAAAATTTTCGCTTGGCACTTGGAAAAAACACCCTGTAATGTCGTCGTAACGCTGACAGGACGACCCGTCCCAGCCGTTTAGCGACTGAAACGAGAAGACGTCCTTGTGTAATGTTGTGCGACAACTCCGACAATGTCTTTCCGGTTATTTTTTGGCGGCGCTTTTTGTGGTCAGTTACATAAGTACATATGTGCTTCGGACGGGAAAAATGTGCAATTCTATAATGATTCGCCTCGTTCGTTCGACTCCTTCGCAGCGCAAGCCAACGACAACAACACTACTATACATGTATAGCTAATGAATTACCTAGGTACATTAGGTAGACACGGCGTAGAGGCCGGTGCCTGGCTGGTATCTGAGTCTCCGTAGGTACTTGCGTGTAGAGGGGTCGATGACCAGCTGCAGGATTGGCTCCCAGAAGAGACGCTGCAGATACAGGGGCGCGCAGATCCATCGAGCTGCCGAGGCGGCTTCGTACAGGAAGGAATCTGGAGGAAAGACAATTAGCGGTTCCGCCTGAATACCGTAATTATCCGATGGTGTCCCTCTCCAATAGTAGAAGCCATAGTACCCCGAGAGGGTTCTATACTGGAGACTGCCACAGTCACAAGTGAAACTCCACAACTTACAAGTGACCACTGCACAATCCACTTCTGCCGTGTCTCCCTTGAGTCGACTTGCAAACACCGCGTCGAGATGCGTGGCCACCTCGGCGTCCTTCCGGTCGCGAAGCCAAGTCGTGACGACGAACAGAGATAGCGAAATCACCACTGAAACCGACCGCCTCTTGTGAGAAAGCGCCCAGTGAGAAAACACAAACCCGATCATAGGTAGTCGGACCATTCACAATTGCCGACGGGATCGATTCAAACGCCCTAATCGCCGCCAACAGAAATCTGGGTCAGCGTATGGCCTTAACCTGGTGGTAGAGAATCGGCCTCTTGCGCTCACGGTTCTGGGTTCGGTTCTTGATGGAGCCACTATTTTTTCTGCTGTTCTGCTGTCGCTGCCCTAGCTTACAGATGGCGTTTTCCGAATGTCTTTGGCTAATCATGCGGCTCTAGACTGGAAGGCGTCATGGAGATTGGTATGCAATATGGGCCATTGATATCTGAGTGCGCATTACGTACATACCTAGTGCGCCTATTGCGTACCTGGCAAAAACCAGACGACATAAATAGCAAAGTTGGCGGCCAGTCGCCAGCCGACGGACTTTGTCGTCTGGTGCCGTCTGCTCCACAGTTTGAGCGACACTCCGCCAAACAGTAACGTCACCAACACAAGGAGACTCAGCAAGGACAGCAACTGCGCAGTATTCGCCGATTCCTTGTAGCCGATAGAGAGAGAGTTGAGTCTCGAAACAAGCAGAGCTGCCATAGTGACCAGTTCGCCTTTTGACCAGGCGCTCAGCGATCCGTGAAGGATGGCTGGAAGATGGTCGGTTTGCGTGCGTGCGTGCGTGCGTGCGTGCGTGCGTGCGTGCGTGCGTGCGTGCGTGCGTGCGTGCGTGCGTGCGTGCGTGCGTGCGTGCGTGCGTGCGTGCGTGCGTGCGTGCGTGCGTGCCGGCGTGCGTGCCGGCGTGCGTGCGTGCGTGCGTGCGTGCGTGCGTGCGTGCGTGCGTGCGTGCGTGCGTGCGTGCGTGCGTGCGTGCGTGCGTGCGTGCGTGCGTGCGTGCGTGCGTGCGTGCGTGCGTGCGTGCGTGCGTGCGTGCGTACGTGCGTGCGTGCTTGCGTGCGTGCGTGCGTGCGTGCGTGCGTGCGTGCGTGCGTGCGTGCGTGCGTGCGTGCGTGCGTGCGTGCGTGCTTGCGTGCGTGCGTGCGTGCGTGCGTGCGTGAGTGCGTGCGTGCGTGCGTGCGTGCGTGCGTGCGTGCGTGCGTGCGTGCGTGCGTGCGTGCGTGCGTGCGTGCGTGCGTGCGTGCGTGCGTGCCGGCGTGCGTGCGTGCGTGCGTGCGTGCTTGCGTGCGTGCGTGCCGAGCTACTACGCACCTAGTGTGCATATGCCTGCCAGTAGAAGCCAGCAGTGACGCTGACGCAGGGAGGTTCGATACCAGAGTGGGTGAAGGGCGCTGGTGTACATGAGAGTGGCCAACGCCGCGTAGCTGAGAGCGCAGACGGTCAAGTCAATCGCCAGCGCGGCCGCCGTGTGCACGTCTGCATTGCGCGTCCAGAATTCGTCAGTGCAGTTGGCCCAAACCACGTCCTAAAGAAAAGCCGTGACTTGTATATGCGCGACAGCCGCCGCGTCGCGTCGCTGCATCCGCTTATACCAACCAGAATTGCGGTGTCCGTGTCGATTTCCGAGAACGAGTCATTCTGATGCCGTTTCTCAAACGCCTCGGGTTCCCGCTGTCGCTGCAGCTCCGTTTCAGCGGCACTCACGGCGCACGAGCGCAGGCCTTTGGTGACCGTCAAGTTGACGCCGTAAACCAGCAGAGCCCACGCGCAGAAGAGCAGAGCCGACACGCTGCGACTCACGTGGAATGGAGAGACGCGTCTGCAAAGGTCGTGGGGGGGGAGGGTATCAATTGAGGGGTACCATACCATCAGAAAGGCTGACATTGGTGAACCCAGTCTACAACGGTTTCGAACGCCCTACGTCACCTAAAGGTCCGCCACCCGAAAAGATTCGAAGAGTGTGATCGTATTGGTGTTTGATTAAAGAACGCTGATTAAAGAACTAAATTAAAGAGATTAAAGAACTGAACAAAAATCAGTACAATCCCTGTTGACTAGTACAGTACAGAAATTCGACTCAAGCTCATTTATCACCCTCACTACTCAGCAGTCCGCTGATTTCATTCAACTATTGCTTGAGCTCCGTTCAGCGAGGTTTACTAAGATTTTTCTCTACTTCAAGTTGTTTGTCGAATGCCTATAGGTTTATGTGAGGTATGTAAACATGGCAAGATCCCAACGATCTCACCCGACGCCTTTGGCGGTGCTCCTTCGGGCCCGGTCGCCATCGAAATAAAAGGCGACGTAAGCGGCATTTAAAATGGCGCCCAATGCCAGAAAAGCGACCACGAAGAGGGGCGCCCACTCGTAGACGGCGTCCACGACATCGAATCGTGCGCCCTTTCGATTCTCCTTGCAGGCCGTGCGGTCTTCCACAACGTGCAGGTACACCTCCAGTTTGCTTGCATTCCGTAAGCTGTAGAGCGACTACTTTCAATGGCATAGATGGACAGGAATGCGCGGCGGAGAGAGCGCCGCATGCAAAGGACACGGCTCTGCAATTCGGGAATGCTGATAACGGCGCAAAGTAGCTTGTAAGCGGCGGAACTGCACCACAAAAATGCATGTAGCACTGAGGGCAACGGCTTCACTGAGTGCTGAGTGCGATTGGAACATCCCGCTTGTCTCACGGTCCAACCTGCCTGACTTGAGTTTTACTTTTGACTTTCAAGTCAAAACCAAAAAAATTGAACTTTTGTTCGCGAAATAGGCCCCTGGCCCTGACCTACACATTACAACTTTACGAGGGCACTGAAACAAATTGCGTACCCTGGGGGTAGGGGAGGGGAGGGGTGCTGCTCACTTCCTATAGATATACCGTACGCAAACTGCAGTATACTCACATACCGGTAAACCCAAACTCATCACCACAATGCTGTGTCACTAGTCTACTTGGTACTCTGTGCTACAATATTGGCTCTTTTACAGGTAACTGAGACTGAATCGTACATACATACATGTTAAGTTTGTGTATTACTGGACATTGTTGCGCGGGCATGCGTGGTGCGTGGGGTGTTGTTGTTCACGACGCTAGATTCTGGCCTGTTAAAAATACGTCCGTGTTGTATCCTGTATTTGTTGCACTGCTTCATTTGCTTCACTGACAACCAGCAGATCGCTTTGTCGCACTGGCACGAATGCGCACGCACGCACTGACAAGAGATCAGCAAGGACGCGCATTGCATCTCTTCGCCTTGACATCCAAATACATACGCTTCAGCCAGACTCGGTTGCATTCTGGCCTGCAGTACCCTACCACACAAATTGCGCCGACGGAATCTTCTTTCTGAAAAGCCGAACCACTGTAATCAAATGAGATGCGGAGTTGTTTGCGTGCCAGGGCCGGGGCTCTGGGGTACGTCCCCTTAATCCGAACCCAACAACCCCTATACCTTACCCCTCCTCCCTCCCCACCCAACCCCATTATTCGCCGGATTGTTTCGAGTGTTCTCAACCTATTCTCGCGTCTTTTTACTGTACTCACCCAAAAGAAAGCACGCTAACTTTCGCCATGCCAACTCGTAGAGACGCGCTTGGTTACGCATACATATGTATAGGTAGTTTCCACGTCGCAAGAGGCACCTCAACTTGTCGGCCTGTGTCGGAGGAAGTCACTGCAGCTGCTGCTTCTCGTGCCAGGAGAAAAAGCGCTTGCGTCTCGCTTGGTCCCACTGGTAGAACCGCTTGAACTTGCCGTGGTCCCACTGGTAGAAGCGTTTGGCCGGGCTCGTCTCATAGGGAGCCGCGTAGAGTGGCCCTTCCCGGTCCAGCCCCTGCCGGGCCATCATGTCTGGCTCCGTCTGGCTTTCGGAAGCCACCAAGACAGTAGCGGTCAGGAGCAGCAGGAGTCGAAACGCGCCTCCGCAACCGGCCATGTTCTGCTGACGCCTTTTCTAATGTGCCCTTTTCGTCCTGCCAGAGGCTCGATCGCTCGAGTCAATTTTCCACCTGTCCGCGACGGCGTTCACAATGAGAGGCGCACACACCTGCCCGCCCACTGATTTGCAGCAATTTGCACCAAGCAATAAAGTACGCACGAACGGTCAAACTCAATCTATAGCACCCCTCCCCATAGCCCCTTCCCACGTCTGCTTAAGGGCGAGATAAAGGACAGCGGATCCTAATGCAATTGCCTTTCGCAAGAAGGAGCATAACAGAATGGCGGCGACAGGAAATAGAAGGCATTCCGAGTGATAAATTAGAGTTGAATAGGAGCTTGACTACTGTAAATCCAGAACAATTGGCACTGATGACGCAGATTCACGCAATTCTCATACGGTACGGATTCTTTCTGCAATTCTCAATTCTCAATTACAATTCTGCAACTCAATATAATTTCTGCAATTACGGTGCAATTCTCAATTCTGGTACGGATTGCGGCAAAATTCGCGATTCAAACGCAAGTTTTCAGAAAGAAACGCCAGTCACGAGAATTTCCGGCTGACGCGACATCGCCCACGTTAAGAATGGACGATTGTCATCACTCTGCAAAGTGTCCCGTCAAAATGGCAATTTTCCTGACAGCGCGCTCATGAAATCTTCATAGCATGCGTCGCAGTACGTAAGCCAGCTCATAAAACCGTCGCAGCACCAACCGTTTCCAAGGTACAATGTACCTACCTTCTCGTGCGGTTCAATTCAATTAGACAAGTGCTTAGCCAAAGTGGGTTTCTGACTACCGTATTTTCTCCAATAGAGCCCTTCTGCCCCTCACATGTTGCGTTCTACCCATGTGGTCTAGTTTAGAATGTGTACTCCTTCGAATGAAACACTCATTGAAGAAACGCACCACAGTAGAATTAGGCGCGTTTTGTTGGCTAATTCTAGCAGTAGCGCACTACGCGCTATTAAGGCTAATACTATGAAATGAGAAAGCCAATGTGCCACTGGAGTGCTTTAGAATGTAATCACAACGTCAAAATCACCTGTCAAACAACAAAAATATACAGATGTGCGCAGTGCGGGGTCGTTTCATCCAAAGAGATGCGTTGCGGCGTTTTTTTTCAAATTCGGCGGTACGGACACAAACCTCCACAACAAGGTGTGTAGTCATACGTGTAATACCATTGTCGCATACGTGTAATACGGGCTATTAGTAAAAGTTAATCTTTAATTGTTAATTGTTACTTTTGAATGTAATAAAACGTGCAGCGTGACACAACGCGGTGCGGATAATCAGCGGCAGTGCTTTCTTTGATTGCTCAACATAGAACAATTTTTCAACTTCCTTGAAAGAGCAGTGGGACACGGTGCCGTCGCCGGCTGCCGACCGGAGGAGACGACGCCCTGTCGGTGTCGACGCTGACGCTGCCGTTCCCGACTGCTGACCGTCGCGGCGGCCTGCAGTAGTCACTTCGAGATGGCGCGACGTCGACCCCAAGAGGACGGGCGTCGGCGCGGACAAGCTCTGCCTGGTCGTCGACTACCCTACACCGGACGCGCGGCCAACGAGGCGGTGGCGGTGGCTGCTGGAGTTCGACGTTCGACGAACTTCTCGTAGAGACGCCAGCATCAGTCTGTTCCGGACAAGTAATGTTGTAGTGGTCGCACACCCGACAGCGGTAGTATGCATCGCCGCTTGCTGACAACGGGCCATATCTCGTGAAAAGACGAAACCCGTCACCATCAGCAACGATGAGAACGCGGCCCTTTAAGTTCTTGGCCAGCATTGTGCCAGACTCGGAAAGTTCTCCAGAAGACGGGCCAACCGTCGACTAACCGTCTCAGTGTTTTCCGCGACCCCGCAAACCTCGGGATCGGATTGAACGGATGCGTTGGTCGTAGCCTGCTGCTTACGAAGTCCTTCAGTGACAACGCGCCGTAAACTACGAAGTTCAGCCGTGACGCTTTTTTCCACGCCGTCCATTTTGGCAGCCAGCAAGTGACACAGACAGGAGTCATGATCAAGAAGACCACCCTTGCCGACAGCGCCACCGCTCTCGGCCCGGTGGTCCCCGAAACACGGGTCTGTTGTACCCCAGGCCAAGACGGCGGTGGGCGGCAGAACGGCTCTCTGAGGCGGACGTCGAGTTGTACAAAGAAACCGACTGCTGTTCCTCCGCGCCCTCTGCTTGCCCATCTGGAGGGTTCTCCGCTGACAGCATCCGTTTCAGCCTCCGAAAAATCGTTGTTCTTCCAACTTTGTGGCCCGTTAATCTCTAGATAATGAGTCTAAAGTAGATAATGAGTCTAAAGTACACAATGACACAAACCAAGATTTTTTTGGAGATGGATGCTAAGCTTTCAGACGAGTTCGAGTTCGACGCGGACAACAACTGCTTAACATCCTCTCTTTTCCACACAGCGTCACAAACACTTTTCTTCCTACCCACCATTTTTCTTTGATATCGCGGCAAAAAAAAATTAATAAAGTAAACAACAGTACTCCCTGTTGCTTATACAGTACTCCCCTCTGTTTCATTCCGTCTGTTCCATTCCCCTGTTCCATTCCCCTGTTCCATTCCCCTGTTCCATTCCCCTGTTCCATTCCCCTGTTCCATTCCCCTGTTCCATTCCCCTGTTCCATTCCCCTGTTCCATTCCCCTGTTCCATTCCCCTGTTCCATTCCCCTGTTCCATTCCCCTGTTCCATTCCCCTGTTCCATTCCCCTGTTCCATTCCCTTACACATTACACAATCGGGTAAACGCGCACAACAGCATTCGCGGTGCAAATTCAAATTTAATATTTTCAAGTCAGTCTTATTGTTCTTTTAATCAAACCAAATTTGTTGAGGAAATATGGTGACTGCTGACGAGAAAAAGGCCGCAAATTTGCCCTGGTGATATTTTGCCATTACAGTTTTAATTATTTTGTTTTTTTTTGTTTAATTATCATAAAATAAAATGGACATTCTGCGAGACGTTTAGGGTGGAGAAATACAGACCGAACAAGCTCGAAGAGTTGATTTCTCACCAGGAAATAATCTCAACGAGTGAGCAAGCAAGCAAGCACTCTGATTTAAGAATATTTGTTGGCGGTTTTTAATTTTTAATACTTTTTAGTAAGTCGTTTCTTGAAAGAAGAAACGCTGCCACACCTGCTGCTGTATGGTCCGCCCGGCACTGGCAAAACGACGACTATTTTGGCGTGCGCCAAGCAGATTTACTCGCCCCAAGAATTGCATGCCATGGTTTTGGAGGTGCGGTTAGCACATTATCGATTAAAGAAATTGTTGAGCTTGTTGCCGTCTCTAAAGACAAAATCGACTAGAAAAAGACTTCTACCTATGTCTGCTGCCGTCGGTGTAACTCGGCGTACAGATCGAGGTTACCCCGTCCCCGCCCCCCCCCCCCACACCACCATTGGGCAACCCAAAAAGGATCCCAGTTGAAAATGCAAAGACTGCGTGGGGGGGGGGGGGGTGGGAAGATTTCGGGGTGTGTGTGGAGCAAAAAGTGGGGGTAGCTGGCAATTTTTTCAGTTATACTGGTACTTTTTGGTTAAAAGTGGCTATCAACTATCAATACGGTCAAAATAGTGTTATTTAGCTGTTTTGTGGTCGTATAGCACTGAAATACACCAGCCTTTACTCACTTTTATCGTTTTAGACAGGGTGAAAATCCCTTGGGAACAGTCTGGGGGAGCGTTGGGGGGGGGTGGTGGAAAATAGTGCCCCCTCCGAGTTACAGGTATGCCCCCGCCCCACCTCCCTCCCTTCCAGCTTCGAGGGTTAGGTTGCACTTGCACCTGTAGCCCCCACCCCCACAATTGAAGGTTCAGAAAAAACGAGAGAATGCTTCTTCTTCTACATGTATGGCTGTTCGTACGCCGAAGTCGCAATACCATGCTATTCGTTCGGCAGATTTCCCTTTCTAATTTCTATCATTGCATTTTTCATTTTGGGTTTGTCTTTTTTCTCCAGCTCAACGCCTCGGATGAGCGCGGCATCGGCGTGGTCCGCGAGCAGATTCTGACGTTTGCGACGACGAAAAAGCTGGGTCAGGCGAGCGGATTTAAAATGGTCGTTTTGGACGAATGCGATGCCATGACCAAGGATGCGCAGAACGCCCTCAGGAGGGGTACGGTAGCGTTCGTGCATGCATACATGCATACACGAGAGTAACATGAATTTTTCATTCGCTTGCAAAGTATCGCGTCGCTTTTCTCTTGCAGAAGAGAAAAAGGAGAACCATTAGAGGGGGGTGTAGCCGAGGCCTCTCTCTCTCTCTCACAAAGGATGTCCGCTATGTTTCTGAAACCCCCTCGCCCTCCCCCCCGAATATCCCCCGATCTTCCCATTGGATCCGCCACTGTTTTATTTTATTGGGGGGATCTAGCTCTCGAATACTCGAATATGATCTTATTTGCCAGTATCTCCGTCTAATCCTGATCCGATCCAATCCGCCTTCGCAGTGATCGAGAAGTACACGGAGAACGTGCGCTTCTGCCTCATCTGCAACCAGCTCTCCAAGCTGATCCCAGCGCTCGTGTCCCGCTGCACCCGATTTCGCTTCGCGCCCCTTCAGACGAAACAGATGCGACCGCGTCTCAAGATCGTCGCGCAGGCGGAGGGGTGAGCTGACATAGACATGTAACCGGGTTTTTGTAGTGGGGGAGGGGGAGGGTCGGAGACCATTCTGGCCGGTTTAGGGGTAAGCAGATTTTGAGGGAGGGGGTGTCAGAGGGTAAAAAACGTGCACCGAAATAGTGTCTAAATAGGCACTTTTTGGTAAAAAAAACATGGGCTAATATAGGCTATAAATAGCGTTATTTAGCTGTTTTAGGGTGAAAAAACACTGAAATAGACGAGAAATACACTACTTAGTTATACTTATACTTATACTTACACTACCTGGTTATACTTAGTTGTAGACAAATTGGAAATCTTCATTCTTCAGGAAAATTCGGGGGGAGGGTTGGGGGGAGGGAACTTCCGACTGGGGGTGGGCAACCCTTCCCCCCTCCAACCCCCCAGTTACATGCATAGATGAGCGACGGTAGACAAGCAGGATGTCTATTAGCAGCACTGCACTGCGCATTGGCACTCGCTACAATAACACGGTAGCTGCTAGCTATATGGACACGCGCGCACGCACGCACTGGCTCAAAACACAAGCCATGGGCTTACTGGAAGTGTGAGACAACGAGTGGGGTTATGCGACTGCTCACGGAAGGGGAGGGGTGTGTGGCGAATATATCCTCCACCTGGGCCCGTATGCTGACAACAATTGGTACTCGAATTAAATTAGAGCGCTCTAATTCAATCGGGGTTGGGAAACGATACGCCACTTGTATCCTTCAGCACGTAAGAATTAGAGTGGTATACGGTACTTGAATTAAAATTAGAGTAAGCCACTCGAATTAGAGTAGAGCGACGCACTTGAATTAGAGTGGCACACACACATAAAATTAGAGTGCTCCTACCCACTCTAATTTGCTGATTGCGCTAGAATTGTTTGCACACTTGAAACACATCTTTAAAATTTGTTGGTTGTCATCATTCTATGGCTGCAAAGCGAAAGAATTTAAAGAATTAAAAAAAAACTGACTGATGAGGAACTGTGCCAACGGTTCTGTTTTGACCACGAGACAAACTATTTCACCGGTCATGGATGTAGAGTAATTGTTGAGTATATTTTATTTAGATGTTGAAGAAGCATGTGCGTATGGGACAGTGGACTTCCCCTCCCCTTTGTCGAATGTAAGTGCATGTTTAGACGCACGAGCATGGTAGTTGTGAGGTGTCATTTCACAAACATCTCGACAAACCTTCACAACCACAAACAGTAGCAAACCCAAATCACGTTCGAAAGGTGATCGATAGGCGAAAATTGGAACAGTGGAAACGCGTTCTAGTTGTCGTCACTCCAAAGCGGTAGACGTAGACGTAGAACGCAGGCCTTGGGCTGCGAAACGGCTGCCACAGTAGCGCATGTCGCGTCGCCTGCCCCCAGCTACGTCCCACACCACAACGACTCGCGTCGCCCTACAACAGAGAATATTGAAACACTCGATCAGGGAGGGGTTCAGTGGTTCAAATATTGCTGGATTAGCGGTCACCGCCGAAAGGATACCGCCCGCCCCCACAGCACCTATTCCGGACATACACAGCCGGATCCAGGGGACCCCCCACCCCCCCCCCGTGGCCAACGAGGCAGGGGGGGGGGGTGGCCGACGTACATGGTGGAAGGCAGACAGGGTGGAAAAGGGGGGGGCAGTAGGAGAAGCCCAGGCAGAGGGTGCGCATCGGGTGGATTTTTACCCGCTGATTAACGCACCTATGTAGGGGGGGGGGGCAAGAGCTAGTTTCGCCTAATTTTGGACAACAAACGCATAGACAAAAGAAGAGAAGAGAACGAAAATTCTCGCCAGCGGCGCGTTATTGTGAGCCAAAACCCTGCAGTACTAAACGTGAAAAACGATTGCTTCCTGTATCTACCTAAATTTATGCGGAACATGTGAACTCTCCCCCCCCCCACTCCGTCAGAAAATCTTGGATCTGTCAGTGAGGAAAACCCATCTGCGCCGCTGGGAAGGGGGGGGGGACACCCCTCACCTGGCAGACCCTGTCTATCGCAAAATAATTTCGCACCTACCAACCCCCCCCCCCACACCCCCTATTTCCCATATCTCAAGTTAATTTTTTAGCGTGAAAGCGACACCAGTTTTGCTTGCGGCACTGCACCAAATATGTTACGAACAAAACTCCATGATTCCATCCCAAAACTCGCGATTTGTACCTCAATTATCCACTGGGCCACCCCTCTTCAAAAAATTGTCGATTTTACCCCCCTCTGACCCATTTTTTTCTGGGCTCTCACTTCACCCCCCCCCCATCCTTTTCACAAACAAATCAAAGCTAGCAGTACCGAGTCGTCGATGAAGTGGTCGGTGCGGCGGCCGACGCAGTAGAGAGAGCGGCCTGTGCGTCGCTGTTGACGCGCCGACAGCTGGCGGTGACGACGCCGACGCAGCCGTCGAGGCCGATGAAGTTGACGGAGTTTCCGAGTTTCTCGGCTATGCGCAACGCGCCGTCCATGCGGGTGGCGGCGCCCCACCAGCTGTCTTCTCGCTTTCCCTACGTCGCAATAGCTTACGAAACGTCCAAAGTTTGGCAATGAAACGAGACGCTTAAGCTCAGAATTGACGACACACCTCCCACTCAACTGCATTCTTCTGGCTCGGTGCTGCCTTTACCTCCAGTTCCGCTCGCACTCGGCCAGAGAATAGCGCCGATCAGACGCGACGCGATGTCGACGTTGAACCGACTGACGACAGCTTCCCATGCGGGATCCAAAGAGGAACAGCCCTTGATCGCCAGTAAGTTGTCGAGAATAACCCCGCAGAGGCGTTCTGCTGCTGCGCCTGCCGCTCCCGCCACTGCTGCTCCTGTCTTTCGACGACGATTTCTCCATTTTTCAGCGCTTTCCTCGAGTCGACGACAAAAAATGAGCATGCAGAAAAATGAAATTTTCGTGCGAGTGGCGTATCGTCCTAACCCACTTTAATTAAAGTTAGAGCGCTCTAATTTTTTTGTCAGCATACGGGCCCTGGCGCTAATTTCATACTGACTTTCATCGAAAAGTTTTGGTTTTCGAAAACAGTTTTGCCATGCGCACGCACGAAAGACTTTTCGGTCAGCGAAATATGCCAACTTTCGATGTACAAAATCCATCCCCTCTATGATGGCTCTATCTATAAATTATTGCGAATCAGGCTTCTACCCCTCGCTCGGGTACCCAATTTCCGCGAGGGCAACTAGGATTTCGGTACGATTTGGCGTGTGCGTGCGTGTGCGCAGACATCCTGTCTATATACGACAAGTAAATTTGCATTCATGGAATTAAATTGAATTCTAGCGTCACCGTGACCGAAGATGGCGAGAAGGCGCTGCTGAAGTTGGCCCAGGGCGACATGCGTCGCGTTCTCAACGTCCTGCAGGTGCGGTCTGTTGTTATTTTGGTGTCATGCGACTATTAATTAATTAATAATTAATTAATTCTACTCGCCACCATTCCAGAGCACGCACATGTCGCACGGCACTGTGGACGAGGCGGCGGTCTACGCCTGCGTGGGCCACCCCCACCCTCGGGACGTCCAGACCATCGTCGACGTCCTGCTCAACGAGTCCGTGGGGGAGGCGTTCAAAAGTGGGTCTTCTATTTACAGTATTTATTGATTTTTCTACCCCGGTTCGCTCAACACGCGCACGCCATATACTAGCAGTGAATGTTTCGCTCTGGCTATAATTCAAAGGTGCGTTCTCAGAACATTCAGCGCGTTTAGTTGCCGTTCAGTATTCGCTATCATTCGCGCACTGCAAACCAAATTACCATAAACCCTACAATTAGCCCTTCCCCCACAATATAAAAGTGACTACCGTCGTGTGCGCGCAGGCGCGGCGGCGCGGGGGCCGGGTCAGAGGCGACGGGTGCGTGCGGCGTCAGGCGGCGGCGTGGGAAGCGTCAGCGAGTGTCGAGCGCGAGCGCGCGTTTTAGAGGCGTAAGATCGAACGCGCGCGGGGGTTTGTGTGTTTGTGTTGGAGTGTCTGCGGGCCTGGCCTTCTCTCTCTCTTCTCTCTTTCCTCCCGCGCCCCCCCCGTCATCTCATCAGACGGCCTCATTTTTTCTCTCAGACGACCCTCTCTATTTTCTCTACTCATCATCACCCCGTCACAAACACATCCAAAAGCACTGATGCACCATAAAGCAGCCAAAAAATATATAATAAAAAAAAAAAAAAAAAGAAATCTAGTAGAAACAACATGACAGAAAGACACTGTAACGCAATATCAGGAATCAGAACCCAGCGATAACACCCCACCAATTATAATATAAGATTAAAAATTTTAATTTTAAGTTTAAATAATAAATAACAAAAAAAAAAAAAAATAAATAAAAAAAACATATTATACAATTAATATACATCTCAAATAAAAAATACATATAATTCCAACAAACAAAACAACACCACTAAACAATCTCACATCCCAACATCTACCATAAACAAAACAAAAACCACCAAAAAGCACACAACACCAAGAAAAACCCCCCCACCCACCACCCAAAAAAAAAACCAAAAAAAACACCAAAACCACAAACCCCCACACCCAAAAAAAAAAAACAAAAAACACACCCCCCACCCCCCCGTGTATTTTTTCCCCTTGTATAGAAACTCAACCATTCTTCGGTCAGCGCCAACAAAGCTCCCAGTTTATTAGCCCTGCAATAAGCGCCCCCTCCTACGGCCCGAACGAGACAATTAGCCCCCGGGGCGGGCTAATTATACGGTTTACGGTCATTTGGTTTAATTTTGCAGTGCGCGAATGAAGCGACTACTGAAGTGGGAGGCACTGACTGTTTGAAGAATGCGCCTCTGAATTATATAGCCAGAGCGAAACATTCAGCGCTAGCCTATCTAGCCTAGCGCTAGAAAAATCAATAAATATGTGAGACAAAGACAACACGGACAAATAAAGTACTAAACCCCTTCAGAGCTGCGTGATCTTCAGCGGTCCAAAGGTCTGGCCCTTCAGGACGTCGTCACGGAGGTGCATCTCTACGTTCACAAACGTGCGTGGGAAGTGCATGACTACTGTAAATACTCCAATAGTGCCCCTGGGGCAAGAAGTACCGTATGATTTGTGTTATGCAGGTACACAAATCAAGCAGTAGTTGCGTTTATGGGCTGTGTGGTGTGTACCCACGAAGAAATGACATTTGAGCTACTTTTGACTGTTCAAACCAGCCTAAGGAACATTATGCGCCTTCAATAGTGCCTCCGGGTAAAGAGCAGTTGAAAGTATAATGCCACGGGGGCACTATTGGAGGATTTACGGTAGATTACGTTGACCGAATTATTCAGTACCGTTAATGCAGAGGGCTTCTCTACTTTCAACTTACCTTTATGCGGGTCGAGCAATTTTTCGAGTCGAAACCGCCCATTCGCTCGTGTTGTCACCATACATGTAACTGGGGGGGGGGTTGCCCACCCCCAAAGGTCAAAAGTTACCCTCCCCCAGCCCCCCCCCCCCCAGAATTTTTCGAAAGTTTTTCAACTTGTCTACAACTGTAAAAAGTAGTGTATTTTTCGTCTTTTTCAGTGTTTTTTGACCCTAAAGCAGCTAAATAACGCTATTTCTAGCCTATTTTAACCTATTTTTGACCAAAAAGTGCCTATTTAGACACTATTTAGGTACACTTTTCTTACCCTCTGACAGCCCCTCCCTCTTCAAATCTACTTGCCCCTCCCCCACACCCCCAGAATGGTCTCCGACCCCCCCCCCCCACTTCAAAAACCCGGTTACTTGTATGGTTGTCACTGTCAGTCATTGATTGACAGCGTATACTGTGCATAGCGTAGATGAGTAGTGGTTACCGTACGTTTAGTGGTCATTCCCGTGTTCGCTCGCGTGGCCTTGGTGGAAGGTCTGGCCGAGCTGGAACGTCGGCTGGCGCGCGGCGCCTCGGAGCGCCTCCAGCTGTCCGCCTTGATCGCGCTCTTCGTCAAGACGAGACAGGCGATACTGGCGCACGAGCAACGCCGAGAGGCCGAGGAAAAGGAGTGATAGTTTGAGTTTGAAAAGTTCAAAAATGAATCGAAGCGCAATTTGGGGCGCCTTTGTGCTGTTTGTGCTGGTACGAATGAAGGAACGCGCGCGCCGAGCGCTGTACGCGAGCCGCCGATTAGATCTGGCCCGATTTTCGATGGAGTTGATCTGTGGAGTTGATCAAAATGCAATCACCATTGTTTGGCTACTGACTTACGTTGGCCGCTTCCACTAGAGCAGGTCCTGATTGGCAGGATGGGACCGATGCATCGCGTGTCTTACGGGTTTTTATGCTGTCGATGTGGTCGAACTGAGCTGTTTAAAAACTTTTATTCGGCGCAATTGCACGCAACACACCTTGGAGGCGCGTAGGCAATGTCAGACATTGGGGAATGGCCAACCGCGAATATCACTGCATCACAACGGCGGCGTTCTTCTCCCGCGAGGGAAGGTGGGCCGCCCCCACCTGGCACGGATTTCGGGCGGAAGCCCCGGAGCCGCCCTACACCGTGGGCAATGAGAGCGTTGCGTTCATCCTTCTCTGCCCAAGGGGATTACCGTAAACCCTATAATTAGCCCCCCCTATAATTAGCCCCCCCCCCTATAATAATACACCCTCCCAAGACCACTTTGAGTTAATAAGCCCCCCCCCCATAATTACACTCCCTCCCTAAATGGTACCATCGTCTGAAAGGCACATGTTTCCATGTCTGGGTGTATGTATGGTCGCGTATGTGTGTGTATGTGCACGTATGTGTATGTGAGACTGTGTGAGAGTGTGTTAGAGTGTACCAACGTGTGTGCACAGCGCCTTTTTCCGTTAAAATCGCCTCCACGCGCCTTTTTCCCCACACATCTTCCCATTCATCGACACTTCCAGTTTATAAGCCCCCCCCCCTATAATCAGCCCCCCCCCTATAATTATACACCCTCCTAGAGCTCGAACGAAAAAATTAGCCCCCGGGGGGCTAATTATAGGGTTTACGGTAGTAGTAACTCAGTGACCTCGGTGGAAGGGAGTTGAACCCCCGACCACGAGCGCGCCGAGCGCGACGCCTTACCACTGAGCTAGCCGCTGTCTACTTTGCCCCCGAGCCGCCGTCGATGCGTCACTCTGGATCACTTAGCTATTCTTGTACATAAACGCATACTTCGGTCGACGACCTAGCTTGGTGCTGCAGTCGGCGTTAGTTCGCCGAACGCAGCGCGTGCGTGTATGACGACACTGGAGGGCGTTGGCGTGAAGCTTTGCGCGTTCGCCCCCTGATCCCTTGTCATGCGTGTGCACACGCACAGGCAGTGTACACCGGCACATCAGCAGTTTCATCAAGGCTTGCCGCTACTCGAGGAGGCATATTAAACGTTTTAATAAAAGATGAAAGTTTGCCTGCTCGCGTCTGCGCTACTGAGTTGCTCGGTCGAAGCTTGCAAGCCCAGCGCAAACTCTTGTTCGTATCTGTTTCGTGTTCAGCCTTGTATTTCCCTCTAACCTGAACTGTGTGCTTTCTATCCAGTGTCTCCAGTCTCCAGTCTCCAGTCTCTATGCAGTGTCTCCAGTCCATTCCACATTTTGTGTCTCTTTTCTAGGTTCTTTTACCACAATTTTGGCAATTTTTTGAGCTGGGGAAATTATTTATGGACGAATGCTCACTACAGCCCTGATACACGAAAATGCACATCTGCACACCCGCACGCACGCACGCGCGCACGCACGCACGCACGCACGCACGCACGCACGCACGCACGCACGCACGCACGCACGCACGCACGCACGCACGCACGCACGCACGCACGCACGCACGCACGCACACACACACGCACGCACGCACGCACGCACAATGTGTACAGTGGTACACGCTTTTCATAAGCTTTATGGTGCAACACTGAGCATGCGTCCGTTCTGGTCTGCTGCTGTGGGTTTGTGTGTGTGTGCGTGCGTGAGTTTTTTATTAATCTTGCTTTTACGAAAAAACACTGTATTAAGGAAAACTTTGCAGGTGGCTGCAAAAAAGGAGAATATGTGACGCTCCTTTAGGCCCAGTTTGAAAAAACGCGGTATTAAAAGTTGCCACTTCATCAGATGATTAACTTCAGTTTGGACAAACCGTGTATAATCGAACCAAGCGCAGCAACACGTCACATATTCGGCGTTTGTTGTGCGAGCCATCGCACACAGCCACAACACTACCACTATCAATCCACCTTCACAAACTCTTTCATCTCTCTGACGATGCGCATCATTCATTAGGCATTGTATGGGTGGACAGGGCACACAGCCAAAGATTCTGCATAAATAATTTCGCTACCCTGCCCGTCTTAAATTTTTAAGTGATATGCAGTGATATGCAGTGATATGATATGCAGTAACCTTTACAGTAAGTGATATGCACCATCATTTCACAATCTTGAGTACCAAGTATACCCTACATTCAATCTTCGATTCTCGTTCATCTTTGTTCCGCTTCTGTTAGCCTGTGCCTATGGACGGGAACTGCCATCTGTAGACGTCCAGTCAAGGACAAGGCCCGCTCTCGTCTCTGAGTCCAAGGAATGAAAGGCCTCGGTCCTCATGCAGCCTGGACTGCCTTTCCAGTGATCCAAGCGAGCACAACAAACGCCGAATATGTGACGTGTTGCTGCGCTTGGTTCGATTATACACGGTTTGTCCAAACTGAAGTTAATCATCTGATGAAGTGGCAACTTTTAATACCGCGTTTTTTCAAACTGGGCCTAAAGGAGCGTCACATATTCTCCTTTTTTGCAGCCACCTGCAAAGTTTTCCTTAATATCCTTTTTACCGTGGTTACAAAACCCCTGCACATTACATTCCGAAAGTCACTTTTTCAGAAGGAGAGATATTCCCAAATATCGTAAACCCTATAAATAGCCCCCCCGCCTAATCATTATACACCCTCACACGTCACACGACCACTGAGTTTATAAGCCCCCCCCCTATAATTATACACCCTCCCTAAATGGACCATCGTCTGAAAGGCAAAATTTCCCATGTCTGGGTGCATGTATGATCGCGGTGTATGTATGTGAGACTGTGTGAGAGCGTGTTAGAGTGTACCAACGTGTGTGCGCAGCGTCTTTTTCTCTTATAAATCGCCTCCACGCGCCTTTTCGCCCACAAACCTTCCCACACATCGACACTTCCAGTTTATAAGCCCCCCCCTGAATTACCCCCCCCCTTTCATTATACATCTTCCTAGAGCTCGAACGAAACAATTAGCCCCAGGGAGGCTAGGGTTTACGGTATACCACACCCGACTTTATAATCTCGAACTTTTCGGGTGTGGAGGAGACTGCAGACTATGTAACGAAAAGACCCGGTCAATGTCAGGAAGACAGAATCAGAAGCGTTTTAAATCTGTGTGCAAACTGGTAGACATCTGAGCAAGTGTTGAGCAGCGCTGTGTTGTCATCTTGCTCCACCAGAGTGCTCTCTGCTCAATTCCTGTAGCGAAGTACATAGGAGATTTGTTGGCGACCGTTTAGCTAAGAGCTCCGAGCGACTCGTCATGAGCGGCGGTATGGCGTACGTGGCGTACGCGTGGAAGGTCTGGCCGAGCTGGAACGTCGGCTGGCGCGCGGCGCCTCGGAGCGCCTCCAGCTGTCCGCCTTGATCGCGCTCTTCGTCAAGACCAGACAGGCGATACTCGCGCACGAGCAACGCCGAGAGGCCGAGGAAAAGGAGTGATATTTTGAGTTTGAAAAGTTCAAAAATGAATCGAAGCGCAATTTGGGGCGCCTTTGTGCTGTTTGTGCTGGTACGAATGAAGGAACGCGCGCGCCCAGCGCTGTACGCGAGCCGCCGATTAGATCTGGCCCGATTTTCGATGGAGTTGATCTGTGGAGTTGATCAGAATGCAATAGCCGTTATTTGGCTACTGACTTACGTTGGCCGCTTCCACTAGAGCGAGTCCTCATGATTAGCAGGATGGGACCGATGCATCGCGTGTCTTACGGGTTTTTATGCTGTTGATGTGGTCGAATTGAGCTGTTTAAAAACTTTTATTCGGCGCAATCGCAACACACCTTGGAGGAGTAGGCAATGTCAGACATTGGGGAAGGGCCAACCGCGAATATCACTGCATCACAACAGCGGCGTTCTTCTCCCGCGAGGGAAGGTGGGCCGCCCCCACCTGGCACGGATTTCGGGCCGAAGCCCCAGAGCCGCCCGACACGGTGGGCAATGAGAGTGTTCATCCTTATCTTCCAAAGGGGATTAGTAACTCAGTGACCTCGATGGAAGGGAGTTGAACCCCCGACCACGAGCGCGCCGAGCGCGACGCCTTACCACTGAGCTAGCCGCTGTCTACTTTGCCCCCGAGCCGCCGTCGATGCGTCACTCTGGATCACTGAGCTATTCTTGTACATAAACGCATACTTCGGTCGACGACCTAGCTTGGTGCTTGGTGCTGCAGTCTTCGTTAGTTAGCCGAACGCAGCGCGTGCGTGTATGACGACACTGGAAGCTTTGCGCGTTCGCCCCCTAATCCGTTGTCATGTATGTGCACATTCCGTGTATACCGGCAAGGCAGTTCCATCAAGGCTTGCCGCTACTCGAGGAGGCATATTAAACGTTTTAATAAAAGATGAAAGTTTGCCTGCTCGCGTCTGCGCTACTGAGTTGCTCGGTCGAAGCTTGCAAGCCCAGCGCAAACTCTTGTTCGTATCTGTTTCGTGTTCAGCCTTGTATGTCCCTCTAACTGGAACTGTGTGCTTTCTATGCCAAATATCCTTTTTACCGTGGTTATAAAACGACCCTCGCACACTTTGTACGTGTTCTCATGACAAGGCGTTTGGCCGATTCGCTCCTCGCTCTCTATCGACGCGAAGGAAAGGCTTGAGGAATTCTTCTGCAACTAAAGGGCCAGTCGAGGCTCTCAAGTGTTTGAGATCCATTGCGTAAAATGGCTGCAGTGGGAGAAAGCCAAACTGCTGGTCGAAGCCCTGTGCAGATGTTGCAGACCAAGTGAGTCCACCACGCTGGCTCACAATGTCTGCTTGACGTTGCTGTTGTGAGCTGTTCATTGCGTTCTTTGCAGAGCCGCCTTGGAGAAGCTGACGCTCTCTGGCGAATGCGACGTCGCGTCCCAGCCACTATACGGCCTGCTCCAGATGCCCAGTCTCAGAGCGGCCACCATCGATGTCGGTGTTAGCTACCTTCCCCGTGTTTCGCCATGAACCCTGGTCGCAACTGGCTGAACTGAGGCTGCCGTCTACCGATGTAGCGCATTCATCCGACGACCACGTGAACCGTTCGTCCATGTTCGCACGGTTGGCCGCCGGCGTGCCCCACTTGCGCGTGCTTCAATTGGAAGGAATTCGATTCTTCGAGAAGTCGGCAGCGTGCCTGCACCACCTCCTTGGGAAGTCTCCAGCGTTGCTGCCGAAACTAGAAAAAACTGGAACTGCGATCAACGTCGGAGTGGACGACATCAGAGCGCCGCCACGCGTCCTCTCTTGCTCGTACGGAGCGATTGCGCAGCGCTTGCCCAGTCTGCAATCGCTCCGCATTCACCTCAACGCATCTTTTGCGCTATCTCGCTGCCTTATGACTTGTCTGTGCACTAGAAGCCCTGCCTACGACTTGGCCTGCAGACAGGCCCAGGCTGGGAATGGTACCGACTCAACAATCGCCAGCTACCTATCAAATGAACGGTGATGAGGACGACGGCGAGATGCGAGCTGCCCCCAGCTCATACCTGTAACTGGGGGGGGGGGGGGTGGGTTGTCAGGGGCTCTTCTGGGTCCCCCCCAATTTTTCCAGACACCCCCCAACCACCCCCCAACCCCCCCCCCAGAATTTTCCCAAGGGATTTTCACTCAGTCTAAAACGATAAAAGTGAGTAAATGTTGGTGTATTTCAGTGCTTTTCAGTGTTATATGACCATAAAACAGCTAAATAACACTGTTTAGACCTTATTTATACCCGTTTTTTGACCAAAAATTACCAGTATAACTCAAAAATTGGCGTGGCGCCCCCCCCCCCCCCCCCCACTTTTTGCTCCAGCCACCCCCTCCCCCCAAAAAGTGCCGTCTACCCCCCCCCCCCACTCTTCCAGACCCGGTTACAGGTATGCCCCAGCTCCACCCCTCCAACGGGATTGTCGGCAATGTCGCCTTGATTGATGGATTGTGGAATGGACGGACCTTTGCGTCATTTTTGACGTAGATCCCATTAGCGCAGCTACACGGACTTGTGTGAAATATTGGTATTCATGCGAATAGATCCACGTTTCACCAGACATATAGTAAAGATGCCGACCATACCTGACTGACGCGACTATGCCCACTGGCGGATCCAGAAAAAAGTTTCGCAGAAGGATTTTGCAGAAGAGAGAGGACCCTGTTGAACTTTTCGGATGTTGGGCCATTTTGGCTGTGGTTGGGACACCTAATTGGTCCATTTTTGACGAATAATGAATATAAACGGCGCCGCAGGTGAAAATTTTGCTGTTTTTGACCACATACACGCAATTTTATGCTGAAAACTAGGCCCTCTAGGCGCGTTTCTTCTCCCACAGCCTATCCCTTTCCCCCCTTTTCCCCCCTAGATTTCCGATTTCGGGAGGGGGAATTCCTCCTTTCCCCCACCCCTGGATCCGCCAGTGACTAGGTATACCTGTAGCCGGGCCTGGCTGAGTGGAGGGAGGGTCAGCTGGCCCGGTGCACCTGCAACAGGGCGTCTGATATATCAGACGACAATCAAACTGTTTGAATTCGAGTCGAAGTATGTAAACTAGTGTGTAAAACTAGCCGCTGCAGCTCGGGACACCTGCTGTTCGCACAGTGCTCTGTTTGCTTGAAGTTGTTACAAACCGTCTGGGAACTTTTTCTCGCACCACTGAGACACACGACAATCATCCAACGGATTATAAATAACGAAAGAACTGGAAAAATAAGGAAAATGAATATGGATAGAGCATTTCTCTTCAGTCTATCTATCCTATCATCAAACGCCGGTTTTTTTGTAACCCGGGATTCAACCGCGGTAAAGACTTGCTGCAAGCGCAAACGTGCCGCATAAATCAAGAAAAGGCGGCGGATGCCATCTCTCATGAGAGCAGCGCGCTTGTTTACCACCGTCGCGAGTTTGCTTACTCTTCGTTTGCTCGCTTGTTTTATCACCGACACTCTCGGCACGCGCCTATGTAGCTGCAAGAAAGCGAAGCCTTTCCTTCCCCGCGCATTGCTTCCAAAAGAATTGCGAGTTGAGGCTAATAATGAGAAATGACGGCGACGCTGGCCGGTGTTGTTCTCCTCACGTTGTGGGTGCCGGCGGCCGGCCGACCGCGAGACGCCGCCTTTCGCCTGCGGCGCGACGTCCGACCGACGCACTACGACGTCGCGCTGACGTTCGACACGAGCAAGCGCCTGCCCAGAGCCTTCCCCGCCACCGCGACTGTCCACTTCAAGTGCGTCTCTCTCCTGCCGCGTCTGCTGCACGTTTGTCACACTCTCTCTCCACTGTCACTGTTGTTGGATTAGAGGCAACGCTAGGCGGCCGTCAATGGCCCATATGGCATGTCCATCTCCCTGACGCGTTCCTGTCTCGAGCCGCAGAATTAGCCAAAGACATTTGGAAGATCGCCATCTGTACCCTGCGTTTGTCACTCTCACGGGTCACTGAAGAGTCCTCTGCCAGATCTTGTACAACCAGAGTCTGCGTCTACTCACGCCACAAATCAGGCTCGTTCACAGGACTAGCGCGAAGGGCCTAAAATCATTCGAGCTGGACGCCGACCGGCTCGTCCTCTCTTCTGCGATATTGATTAGCCCCGACGAGGTGGTGCGATTGCGGTACACTGAGAACAAGCGGCGAGAGACCATCACCTTCCACGTGCGTGCGCGCGTGCGTGCGTGCGTGCGTGCCGCTGCGTTCGTGCCTGCGTGCGTGCGGGTGCGTGCGTGCGTGCGTGCGTGCGTGAGAGCGTGCGTGAGTGTGTGCGTCCGCGTGCGTGTGTGCCGGTGCGTGCGTGCCAGTGCGTGCAGTGCAATGCTCCTCCTGCAGGCGAGCGTGCGTGCGTGCGTGCATGCGAGAGTAGGGGCGTGCGTGCGTCGGTTGGGGTGTGCGTGCAAGTGTGCGGAGGTGGGTGTGTGCGTGCGTTGGTGCGTGCGTGCGTGCATGCAAAGGTGCGTGCATGCGAGTGTGCGGGCGTGCGTGCGTGCGGCAGTGTGTGCGTGCGAAAGTGCGGACGTGCGTCAGTGCGCGCGTGCGTGCGTGCCGGTGCGTGCGTGCGTGCGTGCGTGCGTGAGTGCGTGCGTGAGTGCGTGCGTGCGTGCGTGCGTGCGTGTGTGCCGGTGCGTGCGTGCCAGTGCGAGCAGTGCAATGCTCCACCTGGCTTGCAGGGCCTGGAGTCGCCTCTGCTTCCTGGCGTGGAGTACCGCCTCTTCGTCGAGTACACGTACCGGGTGCAGCGCCGGGCCGCCCTCTTCCGCGAGGGCGTCTTCCAGAGCGCCGCCTACCACGTCGCGACCACGCTCGTCATGGACCTGGCGCGCACGCTCTTCCCCAACTTCGACGAGCCGGCGTTCAAGGCGACGCATCGACTCTCGATCGACGTCCGTCATCCTGCGAAGCGCCGGGTCCACTACGCCGTCTCGAATATGCCCGTCGAGAGGCTGCTCGCCCGGCCCGGACGCACCAAGACCACGTTCGCCAAGTCGCCGGTCATGTCCACCTACGGCATCACCGTCAGCGTTCCCAGGAAGGGCGTCCTAAGGCGCGCCTCTAAAGAGGGTCTTTCGTAAAAAATCGATAGCCCTGCTGCCTGTACCCAATCGAAATGTTGTCTTCAGACAGGCCAAAGACAGACCCCCGGCGTATGGCCTCGTTGAAGAATCGGCCTCTTCCGCGCACGGTCCTGGGTTCGATTCTTGGGGGATCCACTAGATCGAGAACTTCCCTCTCAATGGATTTTCTCGCGCTGTCGCCCCCCTAGAAGGCTAGAATACAGATGGCGTCCTTCCGAATGTCTTTGGCTAATTATGCGGCTCTAGACGGGAAGGCGTAATAGAGGTGGCTATGCTATATGGACCATTGACGGCCTCCTAGCGTTGCCCCTAATCCAACTACAACAACCACCGACCCGCAGGTACCGCAGGCGGTGTCGAGCGCGGACTTTATCGCCGTGATGGCGCAGGGCGCCGAGGAGACTGCCGCCGTCCTCCGCGACTGGATCTACCAGCCGGGAGGACCCCAGCTCAAAATCTCCTTTGGCAAGCAGGCGGGTGGCTTCTTTGAATTCCGACAGAAGTCCATGGCGCGGCCCAAACCCGAGCTGGTCTGGAGCATTCCCATCTTCTACCGGGTCAGAGGAGAGGCCGAGGACAAGCTGGTCGTCTTTCCCAAACCCGTCAACAACAAGGGCCTCTGTGCGCGGCGGCCGGAATTTGGATTCGCGCCTCTATGCGTATTTTCGTAATCGATCTTTTATAAAATGCAGAGAAAGCTGCGATTGGCCGCGCATAGGCGCCGCGTAGGTGCGGTTCCTGCTGCCCCTGAGGAGGGGCAAGCGGCCGTCGGACTACACGTTCAACCCCGACTACATAGTGCCTATGCTCGTCACTGCCGCTGCGGACGAGACCTTCAACTACCCCAAGGAACCGGACTTCGCAGCTGCAGATTTGAACGAATTTGAATGATTTTCAATTTGAACGGATTTGCGGATTTTAACGAAGAGAACCCGAAGAAGCACGTTCCGAGCGAGCGCGTTGCGTTTTTTTCAAAAGTTCAAACAATGAATCGCAGTCAGTTATTGGTGAAAAATGGGTATTACCGTAAATCCTCTAATAGTGCCCCCGGGGCACTCTACTTTTGGCGGCCCTACTTTCAACCTCTCTTTAGCCGGGGGCACTATTGGAGTTTGTATAATGTATTGCGTTCCTTCAGGTGATGAACTGTTCAAAGTAGCCAAAATGTCATCATTCATTAATTAATGGTTGTATCTGTGTACGCACCACTCATATGTACAGGCTGCTTGATTTTTTCCATGTACAACGCGAACTGTAGTGTCTCTCTTGACCCCTGGGCCACTATTAGAGGCTTGACGGTGATCAGGGCTAACAGTGTCAGATGATTAGCTGAACACTGAAAAGCAGTAAAAACAACAACATTTACTCACTTTTATCGTTTCAGACAGGGTGAAAATCCCTGGGAAAATTCTGTGGTTTGGGGGTCTGGAGGAGTAGTGCCGACGAGTAAGAGGCATGTTCGATCACAGCTGAGCGAAGTCGACGCATGCGGTGGCGAAGAAGCCGAAGCCCTCGTTGGCGCTGGACACCTCGAGCGTCACCCAGTCGGCCGCGCCGTCCGCTAGCGTCTGCAGGGCCGTCTCTTGGGAGCTCCCAGGAACTGGGAGTCGTAGGCGAAGGTGCGCCCGGCGCAGTGACGCAGCTGGCCGACTGGCTCGCCCATGGGTGGCGCCTTGCTCCACTCCTTCGTCGCCGGCTGGTAATAGGCGCAGACGGCGGCCGCAGCGTCGTCCTTCTCCTCCACTCCGACGACGCCGCACGTCAGCAGCATTTCCTTGGCCGCGACGTACACGCTGGCCGGATTCCGCCTGCAATTTTGCACGCAGCGGCTCGCAAAACCGAGCGGCGCAACGCCTAAAAAAGACAGTCACATGCTCGTTTCGGCGCGTGCGCTGCTCTGCAGCGTCGCAGTGGGAGTCGGCTGTGGACACGTCTAGTCGATACACGACCAGGTGGCTCTCGCTTTTGGGCTGCCTCTCTCCCGATCGCCACATACTGCCTACAACGGCACAACAGTGTCCTCTCTCTTCCCCGAACCGTGATATAGATTGATCTGAAACGGCAATGGGACCTGCGTCGTAGTTGGCGACGTGGCGTCTTGCTTCCCACCGCCTTTCCTAGTGGCCTCTTTCCTTAACAGCCGAGAGCAAATAGAGGTAGCGCTTCGCCATCAGGACGTCATTGTCAGTGGCCCCTCCTTGACGGGGAGATCCTCCGTGAGCTGGGTCCACTCGTCTGGGCGAACCGAGTAGCTGTGGCACTTGGGCTCGAATAGACCCCTTTCGTTCCGTCCACACACGTACAGATCGTCACCTGCAGAGTAGTCAAAGCACATAGGCTTTGGGAATCGTAACTTTTTTCATTTCAAAAATCGTTTCAAAATTGGTGAAAAGGACCGTTAAGGTCCTATGACGTTTCAGTATGGGACGCTGCCGTGCAACTGTGCTTGCAGCTGTACCAATTTGAGCACTGATGAGGTTTGCGGTGATGGACAGGGGCAGGTCAGCTCCCTGTTTGGCTGTGTTTCCTTGAAGGATAAGTGTCTTGCGCGAGAAGGCAATTTGCGATGCGGACGCGCGAACGCCTCCCGTCACGACCATCTTTCCACCGAACGAACCGGCGACGTGCATTCCGACGGCCTAAGAGAGTAGCAAGGAAGTCAAAGGAGATAGATACATATCTTGCCTGATACTGCAGGGTGGGGGTAGGGGTAGGGGTAGAGGGGTACCGAATCCGGATCCCAAATCCGGAATACCCAAATCCGGAATCCGGACCCCAAAGGAAGTGCTATACGTCTCTCTCGTGGTCCAGCACGGTCACAGCGTCGGACGCGACATTGAGCTGTTC